>JAVQKI010077184.1:0-10413 GCA_036025975.1 Nematalosa erebi
TAAGATATATATATTATGATATTTGAGGATATATTGCAAAGTTTAAGTTTGCATTCTTATACATGCAGCTTCTTAGAAAACGATGAAAAATATTTCGCTTTTTCACTTGTTTATCATAGGTTTATGGTAAGCAGTGGTGAAATATACAAACGCACAGCTGTCGTCCCACCGATGTAGCTGACAGAAATGTCCATGTGTTGCATATTTCAGGAGAAGAGGAAGGCAACAGGGAAGTGGGGGAGACAGACATGGACACCTCCACTGAGAAGACCCGACACCCCCCGCCAGAATCTGAGGAATGGGATGGACCAAGTAAGGGAATCACTTCAGTGCATTTAAGTGTGAATGCTTGCATGTGGTGTGTGTGTGTGTGTGTGTGTGTGTGTGTGTGTGTGTGTGTAATATCTGGGGCATCTTTCTTTGTGAGGAAGCGTCTATCCAATTTTATGGGGTCTTATTTGCACTTACACACACACACCTTACAAAAACAGTGGCCCCCATTGCATTAACCTATCGCTAATAAGTTAACTACCCTGACAACTTAAGACGTCCCGTTTAAAAGGTACCTAGCACATGAGACACAGAGGCAGCCCATCGGTTTACAAGGTGTATGGGCAGCCCTCGTCCAGGTGTTGGAGGTGAGCGCTGGCCGCCGGCAGGGAGGCGAAGCCGCAAAATGGGCCATATTTTGGGGTGACCTCGGCTTGTCCGCGGCTCTCCTCTAAGCACCTGGTCCATTAGCCAGAGGACTGTAATCACTTGTATGGGCCCCATTATGACACGTTTTAAATGAAGCCATCAGGGACCAGGGGATTTCACTCACACTCAATAGCAGGACATCTGGAGATATCCTTGACAACGGCCGCAAGGTAGGAGCCCGAGATAAAAAGAGGGAAAAGAAGGTTTTCCGTTAGAAGGGCCTTTTCTTTATTTATGGAGCAAGATGAAAACTTTAGAGTTGGTGTGTGTGTGTGTGTGTGTGTGTGTGTGTGTGTGTGTGTGTGCATTCTCCTTTTTATTGAATATAATATGCAAAAGAAATGAGAAGGAATCTAAAACAGGAGGGTAGCACACCCAAATGTGTAGCACACCCAAATTAAGGACATTAAGGACTAAGGACTCAGCGAATGGATGCATTAATTAAATGTATATGCACTTCAATGTGGAGCTACAGTATGGTTTTTGCGAAACTAAAGTCATTTGAAATGAAATATTAATCAGCAACACTGTGACAAAGAGAATATGAATATATACAAACATGTTCTGCACCATTTCACAGAATGCTTGTTTGAAATTCGATTTTCACAAAAGGCCTTGATAAAGATCGGAGAAGCAAGGAGTTCATCGCCAGCTTGTGCCTGATTACTCAGATCGACTGATGATCTTTGGTCCTTGCTGTCTTCCTTATCTGAGAACAGTGATATGTATGACAACGTTGTCATGCATATCGCACAGATCATCTATCAGAGCGACAGAGGACTCGTACTGAGGCGCTTGCACTGAATAACGAGCTCGTGCATCGGTGGTGTCACAGCCCTGACTGAATTGCTTTTCTGAGAAAGCTGTGTGCGAGTTCTGGGAACTAAAGTGAATTGGCTTAAATTAAGTTGTTATCGCAATCATATTTAAGTTTAGTCACCAGGGTTGCATGGAATGGATTAAATTGCTTTGCTCTTAAGCTTATTGTATGTGTTATTGAACACAGACTGGGAAAACCAGCACAAAGCCTATGCTCGAAATACATATCTTTTTTTTCTTAAAGAATCTAATTTTTCTATGCACATTTTCCTCCTGGTTTATGCAATGACTTTTCCCCCTCTCTCACAAAACTATATTTTTATCTTGTTTTTATTTTTTACTTTCACATTCTCTCATTCTTTCTTTCTTGCTTAGCCTCTTTTTTTTTCTTCAAAAAAAGTCACTTCATCAAAGCTTCGGATAATACAGTGAACAAGATAGCAACACCAGCAATTACTGTTCTGCACTGTTAGTCGGGCACTGCTGAATACACAAAATATGATTCCCGTTTAATGCGAATGACCTCGAGAATTTATTGCAGGTGCATACGTTTATAGAAGTGGATTTGGGCAAGTTGTCTGTGCCGGGCACCCCCCTGGGGTGGTGTATTTTATACTGACAGTGAATCAGTGTTATCAGTGCTTATCAGATAATGCATTTATCATTAAACTTCACATTTGCATTTCAATCTGGGGAAGGAAATGAGCATGGCCGGCGACAGATAAGAGCGCTTCGGACGACAGTAATAAACCATCGCTGTGATCAGTCCGCAGACAGGACCGAGCAGGTCAAACCACAACCAGGAGGGCGACGCGGCAGAAAAAAGAGAGAGAAAAAGCGACAGAGAGAGAGAGAGGGAGAGGGAGAGAGTAGAAGGGGAGGGAGGAAAACAGAGAGAAAGGCCTTAGAGGAGAGAAACTGCTGAGCTTAAAACTAGTTCTTTGAAAAATGAGGAAGGGATGAAGGGAGGGAGGGATGGAGGGATGGAGTGGGAGAATAAGCAAAGATGCAGCTGGAGTTCTGTGACTGGCTCTAATTATCGTCCTTGTCCATACCCATCACAGAACCAAACACACACACACACCCACACAGACACACACACACACACACACACACACATACACACACAGACAACCATCCATGTCCACTGCTGTCTTATGGCTTGCAAATGGCATTCTTTTTTATTCATGTCACTGGGATCTGGCTTGAGGGACAAACTAGCCCCTCTCCATGCCTCCTTCCATGCACCTCATAGGCCCTTATCGTCTCTCTAATCTATGCAATGCTTATGAATCTATGCAGTTGAAACCTAGCTCCATCGCCTTGGGGCAAGATTGGCCAGGCTCGTAGGTCCTCGGTCGGCTCTCTCATTTGTCAGTTCACGGCTGGTCAGTTAGAGAAACTCAAATGTCAGTATTCAGATGTTTAAATTTGCATTTTTATCACCCGCAGTCTCCCACACCACTGCGTTCACTTCATCTCGTTGCATTGCTGAGATACCATCTCCTTTACATAGTCATTCTCCCAGATAGATCTATTAATGCTTGAAACCCACCAGTCTCATTTTTGGGGGGAATGCAGTAAAATAAATATAAAAAAATGGAGGTGGGGGTAGATTGTAATATCAGAGGAATATCACAGAGGAATATCTTGCCACAGACCAGTTGAAGCCACCTATGTCACTGTCTGCCGTATTGCTCTGGACGAAAGGGTAGACTTCTTAAAATGACAACATTGTCTTTGAAGTCTCACAACAATGTCTTTGAAGCCGACTACAGTGGGGCCGGGGGTATTAATCTTTTGCACGTAATAACCACATTCACTCTCCTGTCATGGCTCCCGTGAAAGGCCAATTCCCCTCTTTTAATTTTGCCCATTGTGTTAGAAAAGTCAGATGGGCATGTCATAATTTGAGTTAAGTGGGGGAAATCAAGACAATCAAATATGAACATCGGAAAATGACATGACTTCCTGTTCGGCGTGATTAAAAGTAAATTTATTTAGTTTCGGAGACGGTCCTCACTGCTATCTCCTTTGTGAATGTTCAGATTCACGTCGGGTCTCTTTGTTATTTCTTGGCTTAGGTTTTTAAGCAGGTGTGATTATAATCGGCGACTGATAACGCTTAATCACCCCATAGTGTGTATCTGAATGGGGTGGCGTAATGGCCATTGCATCAAAAAGAAGGAGGATTTCTAATGAAGTGACTTTGACCAAGTGCACCTGCTGTGACATATCTATTAAACCAACTCTATTTTGGCCAAGGTGCTTTATTTTTTTTAAAAAATGGCACAACCTGCCACTTTTGTTAGAGCTTCTTTCTTTCTTCACCTTCCTCCTTCTTCTTCTTAATCTCTTTATCGTTTAAAGAAATTTGCCCCATGTGGCGTGGTTCCACCACGTTCCTTGTCTCTTTTGTTCTTCCCTCGGCTTGGTGGGGAGATGGTTCTTAACTCTTCCAGCTCATTAGTCGAGCAGGAGGGTGCTTGTGTGGAGAACGTCCCCCTCTGATGTCGACACCGCGGAGAACACCCACGTAGCGCTCCCTTGATATAGCACATGTCCCTGAGCAATCTGCTCCTCGGATCTGCCGTTTCATGGTCCTCTTCCGTCATGGATGTTTGCAGTCTCATCTCTAATGTGGCAATAGCATGTATAGTAATGTGCTAATTGTCGCCGACTCCTTTGATACATATCTTGACACCATCCTCTGGGCAAAAAAAAAAAAAAAGACAGAAGGTGTAAAAAAAAACGGAAGTGGGGGAGTTTCACGCCCATGTGTTAATGAACTTCTGCTTGCCGTGATCTTCCCACACAAGTTATCTGCTGCACCAAAGCTGGCTTCCATCATTGCTCTTGGGGATGTCAAGTGTGGAGATTAGGATAGTCAGATACTCAACATTGGCTTAGGACCCAAAAAAATAACCAAAGTATAAGATTTCAAATGCAAAAAAAAGGAAAGCAATCTGCCTCAGCATGCTGGATGCAGAACCATTGCTACATCACTGAAACTTGTGCGATAACATGAACCTAATGGTTGTTTAGAAATAGGATTATTGTACACACTGTGCTTATTAGCCAATTTGCCTGGACACCCATGTAATCAAATTACAACAATAAACCTCTTTTAATCAGACGAATGATCTTGGGTAAATGAGCTGACCGTGGGCAATGATTTCTGCAAGGACACAAATAAGACTGAATCTGCTCGGGAGGAAAAAAAAAAAAGAAAGAAATAATGAAGACAAATAAATAAATAAGTTGATCACCTTGAGGACAGAGCTGTGCTCGTCACTGATCTCCCGTGCTCAGCAGTGCTTATCGGGCACAAGCCTGCCCACTGCTCTCGTGGTGCCAGCTGGGCACAGGCCACGGGCAGCCGGCGGGCAGGTGAAGGAGTGGACCTCCAGGGCGTGCCCCTGCAGACCGCCAGAATACCCAGAAGCCCCCTTTGTGCTGAGGAGAAGAGACTAGGAGAGACTACTTTCTCTCTCTCTTTGATTTCTCTCATGCTTTCGTTCTTTTTTTCCTTCTCTCTTTCTTATTCTCACTCTGTCTTCTCCGTCTCTCTTTGCACTGCCCACCTAAGCACCTCAGTCGCACTGATCCCTCCCGCCCGCGCCTGTCCGCACAAAACAATAGCCATTTCAGCTTTTTCATGCCCATATGTCACGCTAAGTGAATTTGTGGACCAGATGGCCACAGTAGCATGGCAGGTGCCTCGACAAATGTTTGCATTCGCTGTGCAGCTATTTATATTGTGGCAAAACACAGAGGCACAAATATTTGCGAAAGGCCAGTGGGCCCTCTCTCTCTCTCTTTCTCTCTCTCTCTCTTGCTCCCTTTTTTGGATGGGGAAGGGTGGGGGGGGGGTCTTTTAACGTGCGTCAGAATGATCAATGTTTTCTCCCGCATCAAAACAAACAGATGGTGGTGCTGGGCTTGATGTGAGAGCTATCCTCTGTATGTCTGGATCAGAGGGGATGAAAGGGCTGGATTACCTCTCGAGAAGACAGGAGGAGTTCCAGAGAGAAAGGAGAGCTAATAGATCTCTCTTGTGTCTCTTTTTGCTCTTTACTCTCCTGTACTCTCTCTGCCTCTCTTTTTCACACACACACACACACTCACACGCTTTCTCTCTGACATTAAAATAAAAGAGGCTAAAGCTTTTAGACTCATGATAAAGTAATTCTGTGGGGGTTCGTTTATAGTGCTCAGGCAGTTTGGGAGGCTACTTATGTCTTACAACAGGGGTCTTAATGTGAACACGCCCCACTTCCTCAATTACTAGGCTGTCAGCCGCTGGTGCTGGCTGCAGTGAGAGGAAACAGGAATGCACTTCCTCAGCAGATCTTACTGCCGTCATCATTAGGGAATCGTTATGTGCCTAGGATTTGGCAGTGAGGCTCAAACCAAAATTACTCTTGATTTCAGAATATGGATCCAAGGTCAACACAGGAATTTATTTCAGGTCAAGGTTGTCTCAAACCCCCGGCTTTAAATATGGCCACTTGCTGCGAAAACTACATATCTGACTCTTTAGGCTTCATAAATCCCTTCCTAACAGCCATTTAATTCTCAGTTGCACAATCACGAGAGCTCTCAATATTTAAGGCTCAAAACTGCTGCAAGGGAATTTTGCTAACACGGGTGCTAGCGGCGCATGAGGATCTTACAGAGAGACCCACACAGGGTGAGCTACACCAAGAGCCTCCCATCAGGGAGAAACTGAAGACATTCTAGAGAGAATTTTCTGGAGAGAACACGACATCTGACAAGTTATACTGAGCGACCAAAGGAGGGGACAAAAAGTTTCTCTCTCTCTCTCGCGCTGTTTCTCTGTCTACTGATCGAATGCTATTTTTTTGTCATCTTCCTGTAATAATTCGCAGAAGTCCGTTAAGTCAGGGTGTCGTCAGAGGGGAGGGGAGAGGCGAGACGAGTGCGCAGATGCAGATTAGGGAACAGGAGATGAGGGTGTAAAAGGGATTTAATGGTAGGATGGATTAGAGAAATCCTTGTAACAATGTTAAATAATTATAGTTCCAACCGAGATCAAAGCGGCATTGATTGAACCCCTCAAGCCTCAAGCACACAGCGAGAGAGCAAGAGAGAAAGAGAGAGAGAGAGAAAGAGAGAGAGAGGGAAAGGCAAAGAAAGACAGCAAGAGAGGGAGTGAGAGTGAATATGTCTTGGAAAGCAAAGATTGGTAAACGAATGCGATGGCCACTTCCGACGGCACACTTTCCCAATGAATCGGATTGGTGAGATGGTGGTGGTGGATGAAAAGATGTCACCCCCACCACCCACCATCCTATCCTCTCCCTTCCCTCCCGCCCCCTCCTCAGAGAGGGTTTTTGTTAGCCGGAGTGTACGCTCAGATCCATTTGAGAGTCTCGATAACGCCATAGACGAGGCACAAGGGGTAGAGGCTGTCAGAGACAAGTTGCACTGATACCTAAGCGTTTTAAGAGGACTTATAGACAGACTCGGGCGCCTAATGTATGCAAAGCGCCAACTTTGAGCAGAGGCTTTCATTCACAGTTGTTTATTTCAGCCTGTAATCAAGACATTTTTCGACAGGCCCCGCCGCACATGATTCCCCCGAAGGCGGGCGTTCAGTTTGATTCCTGGAGTCATCTTTATTCGTTTTTTTCTGTCTTTTTTTTTTTTTTCAAGGGCTCGCAGTGATAAGTATTCATGTTGGGAAATCAGATTGACGTGACAAAAAGGGGTGGAAATGGTGTAACTCCACGGAGCAGTTTTATCCTCGGGAGTACATTTCAATACAGAATGTGCTGTAGTGAGGAAGGAATGTGTGCACAAATGAGAAGGGCACACAGCACTCACAGACCAGTTATTCATTGGCTGACGACTCGCAACAAGGCCAAACCTGATTGATCCTCCCCCGTGCAAATGGCGCACTGTCTGACTGTGCATGTCCAAAGGGGATTTGTTGCTTGGCAACTGTATCAACAACATGTATTTGTTAATGTGTGTGAGTGACAGCCTTTTGGTTAGTTTTGGGCCATATTTAGCACCCTAAAATACTGTACCCAAGATAAGCAAAAATTATAACATTACACAAAAATACAAGAACACACACACACATGCACTTAGTCAAACATACACACTGACACATTTTTACATGATTTTATTCAGAGCTGCATTAATGCAATATCAGTGTTTATGAAATGTATAACAAAGATGACCTAAATCATTGTATCCATAACCATTTTCTGGTCACAGTACGGCTCTGCTCAGACAGTGTTAACAGGTTTATGTGTAAATATTAGCGGTTTGTTATAATTTCTATGTCTACATAGACTTATTTTTATAATGCATGTCATATCAGACTGCTTTAGTATTGGGAACACTAAGCTATCCAAATCACTCATATTAGATGAGGCTGTTATAATGCAGTTATCACAACTTTCCAAAAATGAAGGTGAATGTGGGCAATGGGCAATGAAAGGCATGATAAAGACACACACACACACACACAGTTTTTTTTTCCTGTTGTGTCTCTTTCTTTCACCCCTGAGGTGCACAGTTTTTCAACAATACCTCCAAAATCTCCCACAGCCTCTCCAATTCAACAAAGAAAGACAAATTTGAGACGGGTAGGTAGCAGCTTGAGCACACTGCTTGTGTACCCAGTGTCAACACAGAGACATTCATGCTTAAACAGGAGATAATACTGAGTCAATAGTAACTCGCTGGAGCAGTGTTTGAGAAAGGGTTTCTTTAAGTTACTCTTCATTCCCCAAAAATCATGTTGACGGTTTTGGGGCTCTCGCTGTTTCTGAAGTCAGGAATGTAATAGTCAGAATTGAAGTTTCCACCGTAAGAAGCAAAGTCTCAATATGATGGCACTATTGCATGCATTTTATTGGTCCTGCTGTAATGGTAGCATATACGAAAAAGTTTTCTAGAATATGTAGTTATTCAATTGGCATTTATGCAGGGTTGATATTTCCATACCCTCTTAAAAGAACCTATATGATGGAACGCACAGTGTATAGCATAATGCAGTGATGAAGCCTATATGATGCTTGTGTAATTTGGCATCGCCATTTCTCTATAAGGATTGGCCATAATGTTCAGCACATTCATGTCACCATACAAGGACAGCAACATGTTTTGGGCACATGGGACTTTGGATACACACCCTTCTGGCAAACCTGTTAGAGGACTGGAGGAAAGGCTGAGAGGATTGGGACAGAGAATCATAGCAGGGGCCCACCCACCCCCCACTCAGCCCCGAACAACTACAAAATAAAATCCCCACCTCCTTCTCTGGTATGCAAATTTGTGACGGTGGGTGGCTTGCGTGCATATGTGTGTGTGTACGTGTGTGTGTGTGTGTGTGTGTGTGTGTGGAGGGGGCTCAGCGGGTGGTGTGGTGGGTGGTTTTGTGGGTGCTAGGGAGATTTTTAGGTTTTTTTTGTACACGAGGCGGAGCAGTTGCAGCTGTGTCCGGTTTACATTCATCACCATGGTAACTCTCATGTCCGCTCATGCCTGAGAGGAACTGGTTTGGAGGTCACTAATAATAATGATGATAATGATAATAATAATAATAATAATAATAGTGTCAGTCAACTGTGTTTCTGCCCCAATTGTGTGACTGTTGTGTTATTCAATTATGCCATTTCCAATGGCATATTAATCATCTTTTCAACAAACAAGCTGGCGTTAATTAAAGCAAAGCATGGATAAAGACGTGTTACTGGATCATCACTCCGTTTATCACCATGCACAGGCCCGCAGTTAAGTAAATTCAGCCTGTGACATGAATTTCAATGTGCACTGTGTGTGTGTGTGTGTGTGTGTGTGTGTGGGTGTGTGTGTGTGTTTTCATATCTCTTCTGCAGAATATTTGTATATATGTGAGTGTTCAGACACACACACACACACACACACACACACACACAAAGCAAATATGTGTGTGTTTGTGTGTGTGTGTTTCAGTGTGTCAGACTCAAAGCTCATCTTTAAAATAGCTCCTCCATGGATGAAAGATGAATTTGTTTGCAAATTCAGGGCGAAAGCTGATAGAGTTATCAGTTTCCTTCAGTGTGGGACTGGGGAGCTCGGAACTTCGTGATATGCCCATGAAATAGTTCAAATTGTTTGAAATACATGTACTGTAAGTCCACTAATCCACAATAATTTATTTATTTATCCGTTTCATGTAGTATTCATTTATTCATTTCTTTATTTTTAGTTATCTTTGTTTTGTCTTTAGTTCCGCTCGTATGTGTTTACCTTCACCAGTGCATCCACTCGTGAATATTACAGTAAAGTGATCCAATGTGGAGTAAATATTACAGTAAAGTGATCCAATGTGGAGTAAATATTTCAGTAAAGTGATCCAGTGTGGAGTAAAGTACAGTACAGTAGTGAGAGAGGAGCCCTGTCCTCATACCTGAGCTGTCGACCAAGACTGCTGTGCATGGTGAGGTGTGCCATAGGAAATGGTTTTAACTCACTCACCCTCTCTCTCTATCTCTCTCTATCTCTCCCTCTTTCTCTCTCTCTCTCTCTCTCTCTCTCTCTCTCTCTCCTTTGCGTTTCGTCTCGTCCCGGCCTTGCAGTCCTGTCCTTGCTGGCTCTTAGTGAGGCGCTCACCAGCAGAGTGGACATGAGTCAGGACACACAGATAGCTTTGTTTCTAATCATAACTTCCCGCTTTGGGAGCCTTTCAGTAAACTGAGAGGAAGTGTGTGTGTGTGTGTGTGTGTGTGTGTGTGTGTGTGCACGCATGTGTGTCAGTGTGCAAAAACAAAAGTGTGTGTGGGAGGGCAAAACTCTGTTTCTCTGTGTGTGTACAGGCGAGAGACAGTGAAAGTGTGTAGGTGTGCTGTGTGTGTGTGTGTGTGTGTGTGTGTG
>JAVQKI010077466.1:0-12129 GCA_036025975.1 Nematalosa erebi
GTTCTTAGGGTCTTTCTTCAGTGAATTTCTTTCGAGGCATTTAGAAAAAAAAAATCCTCTTTCTGTCTCCCCTGTGAAATGGGATTAGAAGATATCAACACAATTGTTTTTTTTCTTATGAGGACAAATGAAGTACAACTCCAAGAGCATGTATGCACCATATAGTATATTATCTTGTTTGTTATGTCCTTTGTGTGAACCCAGACACAAAGTGCTTCCTATTGGTAAATACATAGAAAATGACTGACAGACATCATGTTATAAATCACAATTTGCACTACTTAGAGCCGCGTGATCCACAGTCAATTTAGACATTAGCAAACATATTCCATAATTCCCAAATGATTGTAAGTAGCTTGGCAGCAGGGCTCAGGTATGTGTGTGTGTGAGAGAGAGAGTGAGAGAGATTTATTTTTGGCTGCGCACTGAGCCACAACAGATTTACAGTATCCAATCTTTAAAACTTCCTTACAGCACATATGTCACATACTATTAATGCACCAATATTTTTTATGTTTTGTTTTTGCTGTTTTCTTTGCTCACCATTTTTTTTCGTCATGGCATTTAGGTTCCTGCCTTTGTGGTTACAACATCCCTCCCAGTCCCTTATCTAGTTATGTTTGCCTTCAAATTCAAAGCCAGTGGCTTTTATTGGCTCAGTCGCACAGCCTTTGGTTTGGTTAAAAGAGGCCGGGACAACTGACGTCTTCCAGATGTGCACGGCGACCAGCAGCTGCTTGGATCCAGCTGGGCAGCACATCAAAGTCTCATCGAGTTGCACTTCATAGCTCATTAAAGCAAGTCTTGAGTGATGGTCTTAAATTTTGGTTTGTTTTTACTTGTGCATCCAGCGGTGGCAGAGGCGGCTCAGTTTTTATTTATTTATTTATTTATTTATTTATTTTATTTTATGTTATGTTGATTGGTTGGTTGTCTGTCTTCTCTGCGATTGTGTGCCAGCTCAGTAAAATCGAACATTTATGAGTAAAGCCTTTGATTTGAAATCTTGTCTTGCAGCCAATGTTTTCACATAAACTGGCCCATTCTGCTCAATATTTCATCTTGATTTTTTATAAACCCTCACAGCATGGAACTGAAGCCGTCTTCTGAGACCCCCCCCCCCATTTTATAAGCACTTGGCACTGCACTGGCATAAAAATGAGGGGGGAAAAATGCCACCCCCTCCTATTTCCTTGCCTTGAAGTCAGACACATAATGCAATTAGACAGTGCAGTATAATGCCATCTTTCCAATCCTTTTACACATACACCCCTCGTTACTTGACAAAACCATGCATGAAATCACACAGTATATTTGAGACCAACAAAATATTTTGCCACCCCAGGACACTCTTTCATTTATCAATCACAGCATGCTGGCAAGGTCCCTGTTGCCCTGCCAGAGGGATGATCATGGCACCGGAGGGGTGCATCTATTTTTCCCCCCTCTATAGGATCAGCTTTTGTTCTTAGCACAGGTTTAGTGTCTAAAGTCGATGTGATTAGCACGTGTGTGGCACAAAAGGTTCATCATTTTTGTTACCCTTTGGTGTTTTGTCGGGATTTCTTAGCCAAAGCTTGCATTATACCTGAGCAGTGTCCCTGCCCGGCAAATGTTGCTTGGCTCACGCTTGTAATTGGCTTAACTCTCTCAGGTGTCACGTTTCCTGGCTCTTAGAGGAGCACTGCTTTTAAGAATGGCACCCACCAAGAGAACAATTTATGTACCCTTGTGAAACAAGAACGAGGAAGAATTGAGATTGAAATGGATAGTTTCACAGCACAGACTAATATGCACACAGAGATGCAACATGTGTCTGTGTCTGTGTGTGTGTGTGTGTGTGTGTGTATGTGTGTGTGCATGTGTGTCTACAAGGGTCTGTGTGTACTTGTGCATTTATACTCCCAGTGACTGTAAGAACAGGCTTACCATAATGGTTATCATATTCACCCTGTGGGCATTTTCCCTGCCATTTAGCTAACGCACAAGCATGGGCAGAATCACTTAGACATTACCAAAGCTACATAAAGCTGCACACTGGACACAACCCTGGGGAGCTAAACAGGCAAAATCATGTAGATATAAATTGTATTTGAGCATTTATATTCCATGATCTTATGTAAAGGCACTCCATTTAAAATTCATGTCACACATTGTTCCAACAGGAAGATGTGAGTTGGGTTAATATATTTCATATCGATATGAGGACTGAATATATGACACATAAAACAGACTGGTCCACAAAGCATTTAGTCTCTAATGAAAGATATTAGGAAGGCAGATGTCAACATATTCCCTTCTGGATTTTCTGATGACTGCTCTACACTTTGCTAAGCAGAGGCTGAATTTTAAGCTTGTGGGGTGTGTGCTGGGGGGGGGGCGAAATTAAAAGATTATTTAAACTGTGGTGAGTTTAAGCTGTAAATGTGAGACTCTGTGGAACATTTCTCAGTCATATCCGTGTCAGTTTAATTATTAATCTTTGGCTCTTAAAAGCCAGGCCGCCGGCTCGACTAACCTTTAAATAGACCGTCCAATTAACATTGAGAGGCCACCATTTCAGCAAATCGGATAGGTCTGCTTACTGACTGCTTACTGCTTCCCCGAGCTAGCTCATAAATTTCACAACAAAACAGGAGGCTGAGAAAGCAAACAGTGGACAGAGCAGAGCTGTTGCTCCTGAAAATTAACACTATCCACATAATGTTGAGATACTAGGTCTGGCAAATATAACTTAAGTGGGAAAGCAACACTATATATAAACATAAGGGTATTAACTTAATTGAAATGAGTGTGTGTGAGTGTGGTGGTGGATGTGTGGGGGTTAAAGTCTGTTCTATCCACAAGATGCATGGTGAGGTGGGGTGTTCAGTTCACTGTATGTGTTATGCTGCTGTAAAAAAAAAAAAACAGATTTGAATTCTTATTATTGTGTATTTTACTCAACAGAAGACTCCACATCCAAAGTTACTTAAGATGTAGCGAAGATCTTTCAGTGCTCAGTGCATTCTTTCTGAGAGTATAGGCTACCCTTTGACCTTGGAGTGTTTACTACCAGCTGAACCACAGAAATGTACTGTATCAGAATTGGACATGAATGGCATCTCTGTCAACACATATAAGAAGAAGGACAACTTCATAATCCATGAAGGAATCTACGACTAGTTTCTTGAATGCCATGCAACTTACCAGTGCCAGGCATACAGATGTTGGTGACCCTGAGGAGAGTGACTTGACGACTGGAATGCCTGGCCAGTCATGGCACTGTGACTGTGACAGGGAGGAAACTCCAGCATGCACAGATGGCTTATGGTCCTCGAGGCATCTCCACAAGGTTCCTAGCTCAGGATGCGCCCATGCACAAGATATATGGCCTCTGGTTGACAAAGGCCAGATGGGAAGCTATTATCAGTGAGATCATGATGGGAAACATTTTGTAACCTGCTGTGTGAGCATTGCCTCTCTATTTCTCTATTTTAATCATTTGTTCATTATTTGTTCATTAATATCTAATTGCTGTAGCATCCTGTTTGCTTAGCAAGAATTCCTTCCCAATTACACAACAGTGGCCCTATATTTGCACTTTCAGGGATAAACTACATCCTGAAAATATAAAGATATTGCAACATAGGTGGTAAATCCCAAACAGCTTTTAAATGTGTAAGGCTGGAGCTCTGCTTTTTGCTCATGGTCTTTGCTGCATAAGGGAGACTGGGATTTTCTGTATTTTTGTGAAAAACTGCATGGCACAGAGATTCAGCAAGACTTTCAATTACTTCTGATATTCAGGCGGCGAAAAGGCAGTTGCTTCTTTAGCCCCCAGTCGTTAATCTCGCGCCGAGTGCCAGTATTAAGGCGATAATCGCGGTACATGTGACAAAAGCGCAAAAAACTATCCCCGGAGTTGGTTTAAGAGGCCGGATAGGATTGCGCCCATGACAAAAACAGCAGTAAGTTGTGAGTCACCTCAGCCCAAATGTATTGAGTGTTCTGTTGTATTCCACTTTGCTTGTGCGCTCTGTCTTACATTAAAAGACTGCAGGTCTTATTTGGGTATAGGCTACATTATGTTTATCCGCTGGCACAAAAATGGGCGATTTAACAAACATCCTTTAAAGGCACTAAATGTGACAGACGCTGAGAGACATAGCGCCTCGGAGCTGAATTAACATTTTATGCATTGTGTCCTGACTCCAGTCGTTGCCTCAGAGTGCTACCAGAGCGCACGAGTTCTCTCGCTCATTTCCCTGCTTTTAATTGCAAATTCATCAAGAATTCACAACGCTGTCACTCTCGTTTTAGCTCCCCGAGGACTTAAAGGGAATGTTAGAGTCATTGTGTGACATAAGATAAGTGGGGAGACGCTTGGGATACAGATTCCGCGCTTCATCGCAGTGCGCCCGCTCGACCGTTCTTGCGCGCTCACTTTGGTATTATGGTCTCAGATGCTGTAGGGCTGAGCACTCGGAATACAAATACATGGGCTGCGTTTTGAGCTCAAAACAGAGGTTACATCATGTTTGAAAACAGAGCACAAAGTAGATATAGGCTACTGATATTGTGAAAATGTGATTTAATACCGGTCAATGAGATTCTAGCCCGCTGCGTGACAATGTAATTTCATATGCCTTGTCTGTAAATATTACATGCCCAATCCAGAGGTAAAATGACAGTGAAATAGCCTATGACAGCAGTGTCTGGTGGTTTCACAGCTCAGCGCTGGGTGGAATATTGATGGGAACAAAACACGACCAACCTCCACCGCTATTCCCAATAAAATCATGGCAAAAATGCCTCTCTTACATGGGGGAGGGTCAAAATGCTGTTTTTCGGAAGGGAGTGTTACTGGCACAAACTATGGAGACAGCGTTGTTTAAAAGAAATAAAGCTCTCCAACGAGAAATATGTCACTCGGTTAGTAAATATGAGTGACAGAATCGTTGGCAGTCATCTATCAAACGGGACCATATGTTGCTTTGGGTGGGGAGGGAACTGGAGCTTAGGCTACTGCAAAGCCTGCCTTATCCTCAGCATTACAGACTCTAAGAAAGGATTTACTCTTTAATTCTTGATTAGATAGAATTTCTCCCAAGAACCAAAGCATGTTGATATACTGGGACGTTGGACCGCGCAAATGATGTATAGGTATACCGACCGCAATACAATTAATGTAAACATTATCACTGGGCGCTGATGGGACTCATTAAACACCGCGGATTATCAATCAGAAATTAATCCCGTTTCTTGTATCTGTTCCAACTGAGTTGCCACAGTTTATTTCGCTCTGAGTAGGCAACAGAGGGCTTTATTTTTTCCCACAGAGGTGAGCAGGGGTGGAGTGGAAGAGAGGGCAGTTCTCTCCACAGAGACACAAACACGCGCGCCTCGCAATTGCCTCTTCTTACCAGAACGTGCGCAGGCAACTCAAGAAGGTTCACGCTCACTTCTTTAGCGGGTTCACTCATGTGCTGCGCATCCGCTTGCGCCTGCTGCCCGAGCGGAGGCTGACCCTGACGCTCCGGCTGCAGACTGTTCTCGGGCTGAGGACAGGAGGTAGTGGCTCCCGCCGCGCGGGCTTCTGAGGAGAGGGTAGTCAGTACGCGCCCGCGGGAACTCGGATGAACAAGGTCGTCCACGTCCCTCACAGTCCCCCCCTAACAGTCAGTCGTCAGCACTGCCTGCACTCATGACTTTACAGACTCTCTTGATCTATGGGCTTGGAATTACCTTGGGATCGGTGGCGTTGTTCACCTCACAAGGTGAGTCTCGTGTGAGCTTTAGAAGGCGCTCATCTCAAGTGTAGGTGCCTGTGAGTGTGACAGCACGCGTGAGAGCGCTAATGTGATGTTTGTGAATAGTATTCTTAGCTGCAAAATATACTGAATATACAGAAGCCAATTCCATATGTCTTTGTGGAAGGTGTGTGCCTCAGTGTTTATGATTTGGTTTGACCAAAAAGCTGAGGGGTATCAAACTCGTGGCACTGTGGAGTTTGTGTGCATATTTAATATTTCAAACTGCTTTCAAATTTAAAACATAACTGAAACTTCTCATTATATTAAATGAAAATACACTTTTGGTTGAAAACTGAATGATGGAAAAAAAATGGCAAACTTAAATCCTGTTAGGATTACTCAATACTATGCAGTATCATGACAAAAATATAGTCTAGTCCTCCATCATATTCACAGATGTATTATAGGCCTAGTCTGTATCTGCTGGACACCTTTAATTTCCCTCGGGATCAATAAAGTATACTCTACTCTCTATCTATACATGGAGGCTGTTATTGTCTTATAACATAAATAGCATCTAATTACATGGATAACATATGAAAGAATGGGTAGATCTTACCAAAGAATAAATGCATTGATCACAGGGGCACAGAACCATGAGTGAACCTTTCAAGTGAACTGCATGGTTGGAGTAACATTAATCAAATGATGTATTGATGTAAGTGCTGTCCTGGGGCTCATGAATTATTGGAGAAACAAATGTCATCACACCCGCTTTTGACTGCGGAGGAGAGTGGGTTCATCGATCATTCACAAATGGCTTGGACCATTGTGTTCTTATTATATGGCTCCTCTTCAGAATGCAATCTTCAGGGAGGACGCTCTCTAATGGCCTCTCATCAAATCCATGAATACATCTGCTTGCTCTTGTGGAGAATTTTAAGGAAACTGGCTTATCACACTGCATCATAAACCAGGTAGAGCCATGGTGTACACTTCAATCAGAATCTAACATGGTTGGCAAGAAAGTGGATGGTACTGTATGAATATTGTTCTGATTGTGTTTATAGTGTCTATGTAAAATTACAGCCCAATATCCAAAGGGTTCTCTGATATGGTTTTGTGGGGCATTGATTTCAGCAAGTTTTTTTTGCCTTCCGGTTTTGCCCTGTGCTTTTCATAAGAGCATTTGGTAAGGATTACGTGGCTCTGAAAAGCCCTATGAGAGCTTTTGGGTTGGCTATTTAACAGAGCGCCAGCCAATGTGCCCAGGCTTCACTGCAGCAGTGAACCCTGGCTGGTGTGTTGGTGTGTGTGTGTGTGTGTGTGTGTGTGTGCGTGCAGGCAAAACACAGCCACCCTGCCAACCTGGCAGATCATAGGCATCTCCCACCTCACGCGACAGGATTTCCCCAGGTCACTGTAAGGTATATGAGGGTCCAGACTTACAGCCAATCCCTTTAGCTTTAATGGATTAATTCTACTAATCTGCTGGAGTCGCACGTCGAAGTGGTCGGCCCTCACCTGAATAGACACATCGGGCGGAAGGTTGCCCAATAGATGCTGTAGAGCTATGGTAGCCTGGAAGCCAGTCTGCATTTACGCCATCCACAAAATGTCAATTCAAGTCTGGCTGGGCATGTCCACTACAGACCAGTGGTGGTGACTGCTGTTGGAACCAGCAATTAGAATGGGCTGTCAGGGCCTCGCATGTTTTTTGTTTGTGCTAGCAGTTAGACTGGGAGGCCCATAAAGCCCTTGATATTACCAAAGGATTTAAAAATGAGAATCTATTTTGCAGAACAGCCTTATTGGTGTCCTTGAGGGCCCGGCCACTTGGGGGGAAAGCAAAACGATGCTAGAAGATTGCTTCAAGGGGTCATGAAATCCCTTTTTTGGGGTGCTCTGGATTTTCTTGGTTTATCTTCTTGGTAACCACTAGCTGCTGTTTTTAAAGTGTCCTAAATAAAATACTAGGCTGCATCTTCAGTGGGTTGTATCTTTTAATAAATTAGGATATTTTGGTAGTTGGTCATTCATATTTAATCAACACAATTAGCTGTCAATGATGTCTTGAATTTAGATTTTGCAAGTGGTTGCGTAAGTGACATCTTTTGAGCAGAAAGGAAAGTCCAAAACAGGGTTATTGAGATTTTGTTCTAGTCAACATATAGGATCATGGTTTACAGCATAATATACATCATGTTAAGCCCCTTTGGTGTTCCAAAGCCTCTTACTGCCTATAAGTAAAATCCACTAAAATTGTTCAGGCACATGATTCCCACAAACATTTGCATTACCACAGCCTAAATTGCTTTTTTTGTCCATGGATCAAGATGAACAAACTCTGTTTCATGTCAAAATGACCTTCAAAATTGTGCTTGGGTAGAGACAGAGGGAAGCATGGAGAGTAAAGTGGAAGGTGATGAGGTGTATTTGTTATGGTTGCTGGTTGTCATGTCCATGGTAAGCGAGTGAGCAAAGGGTTCTCTGGCACTAATTCATCATCTGGGGGCAGATGGTTGAGGCAGACAATCATCCGCCAGGAGACGGTAAATGTAGATATGATGACTCTCAGGCATGCCTCCATCACACGCCAGCCAAGGAGCGGTGTGAGGGAAAGGGGGAGGAAAGAATTTGGGAGGGGGGATGGGGGAGGATACAGCCATGAAGAGTCACGTCATGTGCCAGCAACATTCACTCTGCGTGCGTGAGGAATCTGGTCTGGTCCACTGACATCTGTTAATTAGGCTTATTCATCGCTCAATCCGACATTAATTGGTAATTTATTTAGTCCTACCCAGCACACTATACATGTGTATGTTTATTCCCTCAGACTTACAGTCATCACTGTGTTTGTTCTGCACAGTGCTGTTCATTTGAGAGAGGGGAGAGCTGTATAATGCCAGATTTATGTTCCTGCTGCAGTGTTGGCTGGCAGCCTTCAGCCTTCCTTGAAATGCAAGTGAAGTCCATGAGTTATTCTGTGTGCTTTCCCTGTTCTGTGATCAAGCGTATGCACCATGGGTCGCCATGTCTTGAGGGGAAAGGAAGAGTGAATGCACAATGACTCTCTGAAGTGCCAGCTACTTGCAGGAGACACGGGCAATGACGAGAACTTCCCTGTATTTCCCTATGTTTGCACTCCTTTCCTGTGTTAATGCTTTTCTCCCTCTCTTTCGTCTTTTTTTCTGTCCATTTGATATTTGACTTTCTCCTTTCCTTTAATCCTTCCTTTACGTCTCCTCTTTGTCATTCCCTCTAAATATTTGTGTATGTTTCCCATACACCGCTTTAATATGCTGTCTCTCTGACTCTTACGTTTTCTGTGATAACTTCAAGTATCATGTCTCTTGTCACTTAGTCTTAAACTCTTCCTCTCTCTGTCCTTTCCTCCTCATAGCACACGGGCTGCAATGCTATGGCTGCAACATAATCCACGGCCAGCGGTATGTGGACGTGGGCTGCTCCAACCCAGAAGTCATCACCTGCACACACTCCCACAAGGGATTCAAGCACCGCTTCTGTATCAAGACAGAGAGCAGTAAGTAGAGCAGTACATTGCACCTTTTCATGCCACAGCCTTACTAAAGCCCACTGCACACTAACTATGTATTTTCTGACTAGGCTATATGTTGTGCCAGTCACATTTCAATCATGAAAGATACGTTTTCTACATTTTTGGCATCGTTACAGTGTTATTGAATACTATTTCCCCCTGAAGAGCTCTACATTTGAATGATTACAAGCACATTAAAATTTTGACTTCTTGAGGTCTTAGTACTTGGGCTTGGGGCACTGCTTCCCCATATACTTTACTTCTCCAACTCTCACGCAGTCAGTCTAAGGTTAAATACCACTTCTGCATTAATGATGATAAAGTAGTGAGACATTCTAAAAACACCTCACTCAAACACAGAATCATTCCATCCCTGCAGTTAGGTATTTGGTAGCAGTTAACCAATCCATTGTGTTGTGCAACAGTGTGGGGGAAGGGAAGTGATATCGATATGTTATGGGGATTTTTCTGTCAATTACTCTCTAAACTCAGTCACAGTCTGCCTTGAGGAAGGCTTATACTACAAAAGCCAGCTGGTAGTCCAGACATTTTCCTTGACGTATATGACAACAGACTACACATATTGTGGCAGCCAAACAGAGGCCTGCTGGATTTGTGGCCGGGGATATCAGTGAATGCACGGATCAAGAAGAATCCAAGTCCTCCTGAGAGCGACGGTGTCAATCACAGTCTCTGAAATCCCGGTTTGACCTTTCCTGGCTCCTCCGCGCTGGCTCTCATCTGTGGTCACTAAGGGGCCGGTGTCTGGGTATTAATTCCCCACAAACGATTCCGTGCTGACCCAAATCCACTGCCCAGGCGAAATCTTTTATCTCTTCTCTCCCCCACCCACCCAGGGCCCTCAGAACATACGCTAGTGTCATATCCTGGCTCTGAATGACCACCAACTTAACTTTCAACATCATAATATGGATTAAGTGGAACTTTGTTACATGACTCAGGGAGATAGTGTGGAAGGCGCTGGCATGGTGGTTTGGGATCAAAGGCTCAAATAAATCCTGTCAGGGCTTCAGTGGCCAACCATCATGTTAAAATGATGAATCACTGAAAATGATTTACCTTTTCATTAGTCACAGCCCGATAATTAATACCAACAGCTGGACATAGCTTATGAGGTTGACGCAAATGTTCTTAGTTGCAGTATCAAGCAGTTATAGTTAGTGACTCACTCGCATCAGGACCACACATCTTGCTGTCAGCTTTGCCTCTGTAGTTGTAGAGTGGTTTAGACTGCAGAGGCTGTTGTTTCTTATGAGGAATGAGAGATGTCTGTCAGTGTGCACGGAACTCCAGATCACTCTCCCTGACACTTGAGTGAAGGGGCCTGATGATGCGACAGTTTTATTTTGTTATTTATTTTTTTGTATCCTGACAGTTTAGAAAACAGAATGAGGTCAAACCACGGTGCAAGTGTGTGTGTGTGTGTGCGCGCACATGCACAATTGTGTGTATGCATTTTTTGTTTGTGTACATCTACAGTATATACTGTGTGTGTCTGCATTTGTGTTTGTATTTACACAATCTTGTGTTGTGTACGTGTATTTAGATATTGTGCTAGTGTTTTTATCAGTACTTGTCGATCCAAATTAAATAAGATATGAAACAGTATTGGATGTAAGAAACAGAAGGTTTTATTTTTGTTTACCCATTGTCAGGAGATGCACACTGAGATATGACGCACTGCATGACAACAATATACACTGAGACACAACTCAGACCTGTTCTTTTAAAAACATCTTGAGGGAGCAGCCCAAACCTTGCTCCTTAATCCCCCCGTGGCCATCCTTGTCCCTGCCAGCTGCTGTTGCGTAACCGGTTTAGTGGCCCATTCCCCTTTGCCCTGTGCGGGTATACGGGAGCGCCTGGCTCTCAGCTCCTTGGCTCCACTGGAGAGTGCTGGTCCTCCTCCTGTCATTCACGGGGCGCTAATGCAGGGCTTATCGCACGCTCAAGGCACCAGTCACTCCACACGTGCTGCTTAAGTATTAGTAGTGCACTTATTCTTAAGTGGTTTGGAAGACGGTGTGAAGGTTGTTTCTTAACAGGTAAATGTTTGTTAAACAGATACATTAAAAGTGCTTGCAGGAAAAAAAGCATGTGCCCAAATGATGCGTGTATCAAGAAATTCATCTTGTGTGAGTGAGTGAGTGAGTAAGAGAGAACAAGAGAGTGTGTATGTGTGTGAGAGAGAGTGTGTGTGAGGGAGAGGGAGAGAGAGAGAGTAGTGTGACCCAGTTAAAGCCTGTGTCTGTGATTAAAGGACTCAATTGACTCCATTATTTTAGTTGAAGAGATTGTAGATGCACTATACTAGGCCTAATTTCCTCAAGAAATTTCCCAAGGTCTTTTCAAATGCAGATGTGCAGAACTGATATAATTCCATCAACCCATCACTGATTATCCCCCTTCTACGTGCCATCAGTTTAAGTAAACAGAGGTGTTTTCATGTCATTGCAGCTGCGCTTGGCATCGTGCTGACGAGCGGCTGCGCTACATCCCGACATTGTCAGCAACAGGAGCTGCCTGGGGTTCGCATCCACTGCTGCGATTCGGATCTATGCAACAGCTCCACCTGCTGGCGAGCAAATGGACTACATTACGTCTGTGCGATGCTTAGCTTACTGCTGTTATGGCTGCGGTTATAATGGGATGCCTAAAAATATGGACTCGACATTACGTCACTTTGTGTTTCATTAAGCAGGCGTTTTATCCCATTTTTGAAATTACAAAAAGACTTGCATGAGCTTTTCAAAGTGTAGCCTACTGTTTTCCACTAATTAATTTGTTAGAATAGCCTACATAAAGAGAAGCCAT
>JAVQKI010077547.1:0-10236 GCA_036025975.1 Nematalosa erebi
GGTGATCTGGATCACCACCAAAATGTAATCATTTTCAAGATAGCCCAATTTGGACATACCCTGAAAATTTCATCGAAATCCGTGCATAACTTTTTGAGTTATGTTGCTAACTAACTAACTAACCAACCAACAAACTCTGGTGATCACATAACCTCCGCTGGCGCAAAGTAAAAATTTTACAAAGTCCCTTTCAGAAAGCTACATTACAAACCTTTTCTAGTTATTTAGGCTAATACAGCCACCCCCTCTGTACAGCACTTCAGGTCAGTGAACGCTGATTTTAATGTGCTTTATAAATTAAATTTATGTACTCACAGAAGACATTACTTTTCATAGTTTTGCTGAATCAGTGTATTTTCGTGGGGATTTTGGGACTTTTAAAATTTCTCTGACTTTCACCTCAAAAAAAAAAAAACAAAAACAAAAAAAAAACACACTCACTCTTGCTCTCCTTAAAGACAGGATCTAAGTCACGAGGGGGGTGCCGAGAGGCGTTCCTATTGGCCCATGCCTCAGCCTTCTGCTCCGCCTCCTGCTGCTGGAGCTGCTGGTCCACCTGCTGTTGCCACGCCTCCGGCGTCAGGTCGCAGCTGCGCTGCCATGTGGTTTTGGAGGCGGGCTCAGCAGCAGGCTTGGACCGGGGCTCCTCCTGCTTGGGCAGAGGTAGGGGCAGGGGCAGGGGTGTGGGCTTGGGCTGAGGGGAGGGGCGGGTTGGCACAGAATCCTCAGGGGCATGGGGTGGTTTCCGAGGTGGCTCCTGTGGTTTAAGGGACAAACATGAAGGAGACAATGTTGTCAGAATCAGCACATAGAAACATACATACATACATACATACAATCAAATAATAATGAATCTTGTATAAACTCTTTTCCCATATGCTTCTCAGCAGATGGGCACAAGCTACACAGAGGTAAAGTAAGAAACACTAGTTTGAACCAGCTGTGGTTCATCCCATACCCCTAAACACTTAAAAAAAAAAAACATAAATAGTAATTTTAAAAAAAGTATTTTATCTGCTAATGATACAGGAAATGATTTATATGCAATGTTCTCTAGCCCGATTCTCAAACACCCACGTAGCTCTGACTGCAGTTAAAACTGTTTTATGGCTGAGCATACTGTATGTAAACAGCAGTGGTCTGTGCCCATTTGAGTAAGTTGTAACTGTCCAGAGTACTACATGGACATTTGAGAAGAGGGGCCCCGAGACCAGTGAACAAGCTCAGTAAAATGAGACATGACCATTAGCAATATATCAATTGGAGGCCATGGCGCCGTGCCAAAAGCCTGTTCTAGTAAGGCTCTATGGGAAATTAGAGGGCAAGACTTTAATTAAACAATTCACTCACCTTAGTGTCCTTGATGCTTCGGTCAGGCTGAACATATTTCATCAGAGCCGTCGTAGCACCAACCTTCAGGGAACCCTGAAAACCAAACCGGAGAGTCAACATCTGTTGTACAAACAAACGTTTCCTGCCCCCAAATGAAACTACAACTCCCAAGACGCACTCTGGTCAAGTCTAACCCTTCTTAAGGGCTGGATGGCAGAGGCAGACTTGCACCAACTGGGTTAGCAACGTTGGTCAGGCCCCACAGGCAAATAGTTGAGGAGGATTTCGAGTCAAAGGTTTAATCTGTGATGTCTTTTGGCGATTCAGTCAAAGGGCCTAACAAACATTTGTGAATAGCTGGTATTCTAACACTGCATTTTCAATGTTCTTCTAAGATCAGCAGAACACATTTTCTATTCACTGTGTGTCTGCTGGCTTTGATGCATCTCTGTGGACACTAAAAAATATAATGTCAGTCCTAACAACACGACATGACAAGTATGGATCCAGAACTTAAACTATGTGGCCTGCATTTCATCGACCAAAGGCACCGTAACTTTAGGCTGCAATTCTTAACCTAAAATCGGAGCAATGTAACCTGACTTCATGGACTACATTCCATTCCAATTAAATTAGAATGATCTGATCATTAGAAAAAGAACAACAAAGCACTTATATCAAAGAGTATAATATCTAAAGTTTATCCACAGACTAGCCATCCACGCAGGCAATATTAATGTGTGGAGCACCGTGAGAAGGGCACCCCACATTAGGCATCGACCAAAACATCTAATTAGAGAGACAAAAATAATAAGGTTTTCACAGCCTTTACCACCACAACTCGTCAAAATCACTGAACAAAATCTGGCCTAATGAGGTCCAACAACTATCACCATGTGTGACTGAACTCTGGTATCCATTCACAAAGTTAAAACACCATTGTGTTAAATTCTCAAGCCATTAGCAGGACATTTTGGAAACCAATGGAAACCAAAAACAAAAAATAAATAAAAATCAAATTCAAAATAAAACCGACGGTCCTATTTACAAAGTCAAAACTGTAAGGGGAGGGGAGGCACCACTATATTGTGCTGCTCCCACCACCACCCTTTCACAGAGGCAGACAAGGCGTTGAAAAGAGCATTATGACCTGCTCTGATTGTCATTTCCTCTTAAACTAGATCCCAAGTAATCATACTTTCATATATCTGACCCTGAGGCTGTCACCCAATTCTTCAAAATGTCTTCTTAATTCACCACAATGCTCTGAAAAACACATTGGCCGACTGGAGATAAGGAATGCAGTGTCACACTGAACAGCTACAAGAGCTCTGGACCCGCTGGAAGCTCAAAGTTGAATGAATAAATAAATGGATGGACCACCAAACAGGAAGGAGCCTATCTGCTATTCACGGTGCTTGGTTCCTCTGAATACTCAGTTTGACATCTGGGAACAAAGTAAGTCTGGAGGTTTTGAAGAAAAGGGCCTCCTGACGAAAGTAAAGGAAGGAAATTTCGGGCCAGACTCAGAATTCCCTCTGAGAAAAAGGAAGCATTGAATTTCGCAATCCATTGAAAAAAAAAAGAAAGAGAGGCCAGCTGGGCTGGAAGCAGGATTTTCAAAAGATTGAAGATTTCCGAGGCCAAAGTCAGAGATGTCTCTATGGCCCCTGTCAACCCCTGCAATCAGTGATCACCAAAATAAATCACCAAAGACAAAAGCAAGATGTGTTTGTGTTGCACATGGTCAGAGACACAGAAAAAACAAAATAAATAGAACAAGCAATACATAGCAGGCAACTACAATCTTTCTGTTACGATATGGTGACTCTTCTGTCCTGATTTACCAGGTATACTGTTGACTGCCGCAGTCATCAACCTTCACCACAGTTAACAACTTTAATGTGTCTCGACTGACTCATTCTACTAAGTGTAATCCATGCTACATCCGAGCAAACAGCTGACAAGTATGACAGAAAGAAATATCTAGTGACGTGAGACACAGAGAAAAGGAAGGCTAGGAGAATTAAGCACTGAAAAACGGCTCTCCCATCTGTACAGACTAAGGCTTTGGCTGTACCAAGAGTGTGAATAAAGACGTTAGTGAAGAAGTTCACTCATTTGTGAAAAAGTGATAGCAATCGATCAAAACAATTTTATACCAACGTTGATCGGACAAAGTTGTGTTGAAGTGCCATATTTTAAAGCTGTACAATCTTACCACATTTCCAAGATTCTAAGCTTAAAACACTGAGCCGTCAAATCTGACCTTGAGCAACAAGTAACATTTAACTGCAATGAGCACCGTTTCAGCTAGAAAAACAGCATAAAATACTATTGGGAGGAGAAAAAATTGCCTGAGTCATTGAGGAGTCGAACTATCATCATAAGTGAGGTTGATGCTATCTTGCATGCAGAACATCTTTTTGTGTGCCAAAGTTCAATTCAGCTTCTGAAGGTAAAAGAACATGGCACTACATCGTATTAAACTTAATTTTTCTACATTAATGACTAACTAGTGAAGCTATGGAAATGACCGCTAAACTTGCTAGAACAATACTTCAGCCTTGTTGATACGCAGGGGCAAAACATTAATTATTGGCAGGCTAATTTGGAAACGCTTGGACATAAAATGAGTGAAAACACCACCCAAACAAAAGCTTTGGACAGCGCGGATAAAGCATGCAAATGGAAGAAAGGCATTTCTTGCTTTTCTTTGGAAGACGACAAAATGTGTAACATAAATTTTATCTCAAGGAGGACTGAGCATATTTACTGTATTTCTATCTCAAATACCCCACCCCCCCATTCTAAACTTCCACCCACATAGCAATCCACCCACACACCCTCCCACTTTTGTTGTACCTCCCGACCACACCACCCCCCACCCCCCCAACCCCGGCGTCTTCCTGCTTGTGGCCAGCTCTTGTAGAGGTGTGAGGATGGGCCACCTGGTTGGACTCCATGAAGTGGACAGCATCCTCCAGGTTTAAAAACTCCACATAGGCCATATCGAAGCTGTAACCTGGGGACAGCATTTGAAATACAGATGGATTTCTGTTAGTAGGCTCCAGTCACATGGGCAATAAAATAAAAAAAAAAAAACAGTGCATTAAAGCATCGAGAAGAAATGCGAATGCGAGTAGGCGGAAAATGCGCAAATGCTCCATCTTGGCAAGCGACAAACAGTTTTAACATCAAATCTTGCGTAACAATGAAATGTACTAGCATCTCACCGACTTCCTGTATGAACTGCTAATGAAGGACAGCGCATTTTTGAGCATTCAAAAATTTACAGTGTTTATTTTATGGCTGTTAGATATCAAACTTGATATAACAATTACTAACTAAAACCCGACAAAAACAAGTTGTGTGATAGGAAAAAATATACTAAAAATCTATACAAATCTGTAATTATATTTCCCTCTAAGCAAAAAAGATCATAAGTCGATTCAATCTTCATGTTTTTAAACAAAACAGTAATTAAAATAAATAAACAAACAAATAATAAAATAACGTAAAACACAGTGATATCACAGCGTTTTCAGGTCTTCAACAAGGTCAATGATCTCAGAACCCATAAATGTGACACAATTTCAAAATAAAAAATGGCTGCCACTGACTGCAACAACTCAGTTTTTACTGATGACTTGATGTAAGATTTAAGAACTCTGTACGATGACAATCACAGTACCCTACTGAAAGCTAAGAAACCATGAACTTGGAACCTGTGTACTAAGCCACTTCTGTAGCTATACAGGAGTTCAAAGCAGCACAGGTGAGAGACTGGACTGGGGAAAAAAACTGTTTAGTAAGGTCTCTGTATTCAAGAATGAGCACAAGCCCCTACTAGATGAGCATATTTTCCTGAGGAAAACCTTGGATTGATGCTAAACTCCATTAGCAGCTCTGTGATCCCATCAGTCTATGAAGAATGGAAAAAAAAAAAAAAAAACAGCTCTGCAGAGACTGGGCCTTAAGAAAACCAAGTGTTGTTATGGACATGGCAACATAGAAAGCCATGAATTAGGAAGCACATCATGAAACTACCCCCAGATAATGTCAGAGCACAGCTTATCAAATCAACCTGGGCAGATGCTAACAAACAGGAGAGGTAGAAAATAAAATGTCCATCTGTTGCCAGATAAGAATGTGCGAGGAAAAATGTCTGTGGCTACTCATGAAGAAAAGCCTCTTCCAGGCCACTGGAAGCATGGCTGATGAGCTTTGGAATCGAAGGCACTGTCAGCAATCACGAATCGTTTGTTGTATCGTAGGTTTCGAAAAATCGAAAACAGCGAGAGTTTTTTTGCGAGGTAATCGTAGGCATAGAATATGAAACCTCACCTGGAACAACATTCTTGATCTTCATGCCCTGCATTGGAACACCATCGCGGACAGCAAAAGCTCCAAGAATCTGCAGGAAAAGAAAATATGCTATGTTATCATGGCCTCAGTAGATAAGTTCAAAATGCAAGGATATAATATCAGCCAGCATAATACACTGCAAAGACTGATCTTGCCTAGTTCACTGAACATCTGACTAGATAGACTGGCGCCCACCTGCTCCATGGTAGCAGTCTTGGGAATCCCAGAAATGGAGATAGTATTGGACACTTTATCCTCTACAGAGGCACTCCTGTAATCCTGATCCTTGGTTCACAAATTCATAAAAGCGTTAGCATATTATGCACATAAATTGAACTGACAGTTTGCTTTTTGTTTGTTCAATCACTAAAATGTGATTGACATCAATTGTCAATTAATTATCAATCAAACCTTGATTGAAACATCAATTAATTCCATCTATAAACATCAAAGTTGATAGACCACAGGGATTAAAATCACTGAAACACTCCCACTAATAGCTAAGCACTCTTTAGATTAAAAGTAAAAAAAAAAAAAGTCTGCATAAAGCAATGCATGTACCTGGGAGCCTGCATTACTGGATCGCTGAGGAGGGGTCAGTCTGGGTTCTTTTCTATCCTTCTCAGTTCCAGGAAGATCTGACAGGTTGTAGTCGTATGCTCGCCCAGAAGCAGTTCTGTAGTCAATGTCTCTGTAGTCCTGGTCTCTCCGGTCTGGGCCACTATTTCTTTGCATTCCTTCCGGACAAGGACCCAAAATCCCCCGACCCGAGGATGGCGGAGGGAGATCTTTTGGTCCCTTAAAGGGTGTGCGATCATTTGGAAAACGAATCTCCGGCACTGACATTTGGTTCTTGTCTAAAGTAAAGGGGGGCCTACCAAGATTTGGAGCACCTCTATCTAATGGAGCATCCAATTCCCTTGACCAGGGCTTACCATCCTTATCCCTATTTGGGTCGGTCAGTGCTGAGTTTACAGGAGGGAAGGTCTGCTCAGGGCCACTTTTGAGTGGATCTCTTCCAGGAAAATTCTCAGGACCTTTGCCATCTCTTTCTGATCGAGGTAAGCCTAGGAACGGCTCATCTTTGTCTGGAAACTCTCCAGACCTCCTGTCTCTGTCCATGTTGAAGGGCTCTAGTCTTCCATCTCTACCTCGACCAGGGAAAAATCGATCTGACTGTGGTTCCCTTGGAAACCCTGGAATCCCTCGGTTCATTATGCCCGGGAAAGAATCTTTGTCCTTTGCATTGTTATTGTTTCGCAATTCTTCTGATAGAGACTCGTTCTCCCTGCCCCTAAAGCCTTCTAATTGCTCTGGGAACTCTCTGTCTCTGAGTGTGTCTCCTGGTCGGAAAGGCGGCCTGTTTGGATCAGAGGGCCCATCCGGTCTTCCTCTTCCGTCCATTGGCATTCTGTCCTTATCTCCAAACCTAAGTGGAGATCTGTCCCTTTCTCTGTCTCTGAACTCACCTGGGGGTCCCATGCGGTTTCTCATGTCCATGTCGGACTCAAACCTCCCTCTGTTGTTCATGGGAGGCATTCCACCACCTCTTCGATCGAAGTCCATCTTCCCTCGATCAACCTGTGACATGTCCATTCTGAAACCGTCAACATCATCCATGCCCATCCGAGGTCTGTCTCTAAAACCATCATTTCTGCCCATTTGATCACCTGGGTGTCTCCTCCTCTGGTCCATAGGGTTGAAGCCAGGCATGTCCATACCCATCCGGTCTCTTTCCCTCATGTCCATAAATCTTCCGTCATTCATGTTTCCTCCTGGCATGTCTCTTCCATCCATATCCATCTTATGCCGGCCTTGACCCCCAGGGAAATTACCAGTGTTTTGCAACCTGCTTCTAATTTCAATTTCATATCTTCTCCTCAGACTGAAGTCAGGGTCTTCTTCTTGTCTGAAGAAGTCCCTTGGCCCATCTCGTCCACGTAGATCCATATTGCGGGGGTCCATATCGTGACCCCTCATATCTGGGGGACCATCAAAACGCCTCATATCCATTGGAGAGCGGTCCTGAGGCCTGGGGCCCATATTCATTCCATCTCTGCCCCTAAAATCAGGCATAGGTCCATCTCTGCCCTCAAACATATCACCCCTGGGATTTCCACTGCAAGGACAGAGTGCTCACTTTGACAAAAATACACAGCAAACACTTTCAACTGACTTTTCTACCTAAGCACAGTACCCTATGGGAACACTGGGAGTACTGTGTAATGAGTGTGAAAAATGTACATTGTACATTGGCAAACAGCAGAAAAACCACAGTTTACTACAAGACGGTTAATTAATTGTTAGTCTACAGTGAATGTTGGCAATTCCCCCTTCTTGACATGATCCGATATCCTCAAGTGTATACTATACAAGCTTTTAACAGGTTACACAAACATTGGAATTAATTTTTCATATCATTATTCTTACCCAAAAGGAGGGCCCCCCCGAGGGCCTGACCTTGGACCATTCCACATGCTGGTTTTACTCTGGTTGTGCACTCACCTGCACCGGTCACCAGGTTTCAATGCCAATGCCTAGGTGATGGGAATGCATAACATACATTTTTACACTACTCACCAAGAACAGACACTGCTTGTTCTTCCTGCACGTGTTATCATCGAGAGGAAAGGTGCAAGAGAAGGATGGCCTGACTAACAGCATAGACATTTTATCAAAACAATCTTGAACTACTAGGTTACTTAATAAATAGTACACGGTACCCAGCAGTTATCAAAATTCCTAACTTCTAAAAACAAAGATCCAGAAATTCCTTATTCAGATTTTTTCTTACTGTATTAAGACAACAACATACTGTTTACATTTAGAATGCTGAATTGTGAATCTTAACAGAGTGGGAACGTGCAGACAGGCCTCTTAATAGGCCCCTGTCAGGACCACTTCCGGCTGATGAAGGGCACCCGGTGTCAGTTTGCTCATTGGCAAAGCGCAGGGCCCATGTGGGCAGTGTAGGCTAGGGCCAGCCCGCACCAAACCCTAATGGCGCCGTTTGGGCTAGGGCTAGGGCTAGGGCCAGTACTGCGGGGCCAGACAGACTAGTAGGCTACAAAGTCTGGATTGACAGTGTCAGCGAGTGACAGTTTTCTTAAGTGTTAGGAAATGTCTTATCTGTTGTGCAGCTCTTCTTCACCGTGGGAAAGCAAGAAACGTACTTTCAGTTAATCTGTATGTCTAGTATGTGGAGAAATTAACAATAAAGCTGACTTCACTTGGTGGAAGCGTCCAAATACAGACAATAAATGCCAGAGAACACTGTGATAAGATTTCTCAATAGCGTATGCCATCCTTATCTTGCTCAGGGCCTAACAGATAACGTTAGAGAAACTACAGGCAGCTGACGCATTATGCTACTTTAGTTGACTCCATCTAAAACCAGCGCAGGAGAGCGTAACATAACCGTAACATGACCCTTCTCATTCAGTCCATAAACATGTCCTGAGGCTCTCCCCAAGCGATTCCAGTATTATTTGGTAATTTCCATCAACCATCCACGATAAGCGTCAGACAACTAACGTTCTTATGGCTATGTGGTACAGAGTAATATCAATAACATAACAAAACCTGACATGAACATGTCTCCTACTGAAATAGTATCTAACTCAGCCCATATTGCATGAATATTAACACGTTTGTGTCACCATCCTCCCTTAAAAGACAGCAGCTTATGAACTCATGATGAACGGACAACGGAAAAGGTAGCCTGCTAACATTAGCATACTGAAGTGTTACGCATCTATGCCAGCTAACCTAGGATTCAGCTAGGAACATTATAGCTAGCAGTGAACAGTGATCAAGAACGTCGAACAAAGAAAGCTGTGGCTGTCAAACGATATAAAAAAACATTCATTCAAATCCCATTCTGACCAATGTTAACACATCCTACATAAACAGTAAAATGACTTTTATGTTAAGTCATTGGCTCAATGTCTGCTTTTTGAAATAAACAAATTACTTACCAGACTCGATCTCTAAACTCCAAAAGGTCGGAAAATGCCACTGGCGGATATCCGGGTTTGTGGCACCTACCTTCAGTTTTGAAAGTTCGCCACCTATCGTTAGGAGGTTCTGTCGACATAGCCTAGCCTACTCATCCTGCTTTCAGGATCGATTAAGTATTTAATTGGCTTGGAATTTTTATTTTGTTTGTGTTTAAATTAAGATGGAGCTACAAGTCCTTAAAATCACCCTATGTTAATCACCCAAAGTGCAGTGCAGATTTAATTGATGAGGTGGCAAACGGGACCTCTGATGGGAGTCTCCATGCCAGTAATAAACCACATTTTGTTGTGCCCAAAAGTCTCATTTCCATGGTCCAAGTCCAAGTTTTCACAACCCTGACCTGCCTTTTAATTTATTTAGTTTGTCTAACCTGCAACTCCCTGAGTTGTAGTCAGGCCTATTTCTATTCCAGATCTGATCCCCAAAGCAGAACACTAACAACAACAAAACAGCCAAACTAGGCTAACATACAACTGTTCTTCCTTTTATGACAAGTGTACCTCACTGCTTTCTTTT
>JAVQKI010077661.1:0-12446 GCA_036025975.1 Nematalosa erebi
ACAAGAATATGTGGTCTTTGGAAAACAGCCAAATGAGGGCAATAGAGTGCAATACATTATAAGTCATTCCCTGGAATAACTGATTGTCCATTCCCCCTTACTCCAAATATTTAAGTTGATTATTCTGATGCTGGAGAACACAGTATTAAACTGTATTTGGATGCGTCTTCTGCATTTATATCATGAAGTAGGCCTATCTATTTTCACAGCTATTTTTCAAGGTGTCCAGTGGTTGTTCTTGTTGAAGTATCATGAAGGGAATATTAAACTTGTGTTCCTCAATTCAATGAAAAGGAAGCAAACACATTTGCATATTTGAAGGAGCATGTCAAAAATCTTACACCTATAGGCTAACGCAAAAAAAAAAAAGCCTGGCTCATGGAATGGATGTGAATTCGAATGAGTTTGATGCCTTCAAAGCAAACAGACATTTCCTCCTTATTCCAACGCAAGGGGTGACACCAGTGAGCTCAAAGTGTAGCCAAAACACACTTTCCCACTGAGTGTGATTTCTATGGCTGGCAAAGGCTAGAAACACATCGCAAGCACTCAAATTTTCACCTCTTCACCAAATCCTCTCCGCCTAAACAAACCACTTACGCCTCTAAACGCTACCACTACAAAGTGCAAAGACGTGGACAATGAAAAGAATTCAATTTTTATGCGACCAACAGAGACGTTATGAGAAGGGCTGTAAATACAAATGGAACAATAATAAATGAGGAGACTTGAAGAACAGTCCAGAAATCTTCCACAGTTAGTTTAGCCCTGTGGTGTGAGTCCAACAGACGTCTAGAAGGCACTTGGTGGCCGTGGGCTAGGACCAGGGTAAGGCATGTGAGGAGGCAGGAGAGGCTGTTTGAAGACAGGCAGGCCAAGGGAGAGACTAAGATGGATGGCAGATGTGCAGATTGTCAAAGTCTATTTCCTAACTGGGAGTGTCTGAGGGGAGGCCGGGCCGGGAGGGTTGGTGAGAGGAAGGAAAAGAGGGAGTGTTTTTTTTTTTTTTTTTCACTTAATCTCATGATGCCATCTCTTCCAGGCTACAGGGTCGTCTAAACTCCTGCCCTCGTTCATGGATCCATTTGTTTGATACTACAGGAGTAGAGAAAATAAAGAAACGTGTGATGTTTAGTCAGCTTTGTACCACTCTGGAAACAACTCCATGTAGACACAGAATATACAGTATAAACATAAACAAAGATTCATGATTAAGCTTTAGATTTTTGTTTCTCAAACCAGTAATATAACTATCTAACCATGAGGTGGGTCTTTTTATACCAAACATGCAACTATTTTAAGACAAGAAGGGATGGAAAAATCACTTGTATCCCTTTGGATAAATAAGTCACTTTGGATAGTCTCTTATTTGGAATCTAGCACTCAGTAAGAACACAGGTTAAAACTCTCTACACTGTCTTCCACATATAAAGTGTACTAAATATATAGTAAAGTATACTACATATGCATTTAGAATCATTGGGTGAGGGGTTTTGCTATGGACTTTAGAGGCACTCACCCCACTTGTTTCCCACCAGCACAGGACAGGCTGCATGTCGGGTACTATAGTCTCCTTCCCCACTAGGGAACAGGTTATACCAGAACACCGCACTTCCCTGAAGTATACAGGACAGTACATGTCTGTCACCTCACAATGTCACAATCAGTATTAGAACTACAGTGTGAGTATGCAGATCCATATTCACAAATATACAAAATACATCAAATACATAAAGCACATGGATTCATCAACATCTGACATAGCAGTTTTGTCATCACCTTCTTGGGCCAGACGGCAGCTCCCACATCTGGAAATACTGTGGCGCCCCCTGCTGCTACATCGCTCATCTACAAAATAAATAAATAAATAAATAAGTATTCCCTCTGAAGTCAACAAAGCATTTAAGATCATCAAGGTCCTAATCATTCAAGAAGTATCTATGTATCTATGTTAGGCTATCTAAGTTATCTAATAGAAGACAATAAATGTGCAATTGGCAGGTCCCCTCACATATCCATCCAGTTGGCTAATACTCACATAAAAGAGCCATGTGGCAATACGATTGCCTGTGCCCAACTCTTTAAATGCATCAGGTTCATCTTTCTGTAGAGGCAATAACAAGTTATATGAGTTAAAGAACAAGATGACATAATGCTGTTATATCTACTGCTACTGTGCAATTATATCTTCACAAAGTGTAAGGGGTTTCAAATAACCCTTTACAGTTAAAAGTGTTTTTGTGAAACAACCAAGATAATCCAGAATCTCTGCTCACCCTTCCAAAGTCAAAGTGAGGCTCGTATTGACCACCTACTCCATAGTTTGCCACCTGAAAAGAGACAGAGGAGGAATTAAAATAAAAAAAGACACGATCAAGCAGCAGAAACGTTTCGTAAGAGCCGTGGTTGGTGAGGGAAGTACTGTGCACCTGCCACTTACCTGGAGCTCCTCAGCTGTGTCCATCTCAAGACCAGTGAGGTCCTCGATACGCTGGTTGATCCTCTCAATCACTGGATGCTCATAGGCTGTCAACCAGGCACTGACAAGAAGGTTGAAAGATGTGCTCAACAACCACTCCACAGGTTTAACCATGACTTAATAATCTCAGTTTTACATCAATCAAATCGGTAATCGGTCATCTATTTCAATGCTGCAGGGTAGGCATGCTGCATGCTCAAAGTGTCCTTTCCCTAGTTAAGCTCTGCTGAATCTGTGTGGCTTTCTGCCAATCCTTTTTTAAAAAAAGGTTTTGAAAGGTGCAGTGTGCACAAACAAGACAAAGTTCAGAATAAGAAAAAATTCACTTTCTCTGAAGAAGGAATGCAACTGAATCATCCCTGTTGGCAATAACAACACAGTTCCAAGAGCTTAACTGAGGCCGGTTCTAAAGCTGGCAAGCATCATGTGACTAGGGCACAGATGATGAAGGGGACAGACAGAAGAGTGTGTGTGCAGAGCCCTTAACAGAATCTCCAGTAGGCTTCAAGTTTCTCCTCACCAATGCATTATATATTTTGACCTCTGTGGAAGCCTTAGTATTGTCTATTTCATATGTATACTTGATCTCCTCTGTAACTCTTAAGACAGGTTGTTCAGAGTTCGACTGGGCTAAATGTATGCAAGTGCTCTCTCACTGTACTGCTGCATTCCACACAGACGTCAGTTACATATTTACATTTCTGGAAGGATCATCACATGTCTGGGGGCAGTCTTGTTTTGAGCAGCGCAGTGCATGTTGGTTGTGGAGTTTTACTAAAGAGTCAATTCACAGCTTCAGGGCCGTGGGAGGGTGTTTGTTTGAGCCATGGCAAATAGAGACAGCCATTCAGCAACTCTAGAACAAGACAGGAATTTGGATGGAGCTTTCCCCAAGTTCCCCACAATCTTGGCCAATTCAATGTTTTCCTCAAAGTCTGAAGTACGGAAATCATACCAAATCACACATACATGTCATTCAGGTTCAACTTACTGATGTTTACTTTTAAAATATCACAAAAAGGACTTGTGGGATGGCACTGTAATTTGTATAATTAAAAAAAAAAAAGACTAAGCTCTAAAAGCACTAAAAAAAGACTTCCACTTTTGTGGTTGGAAGCCTTTCTAGGGCTCATTCACAGCTAAGGAATATGGCCAGTACTCAAAGCGAAACTCAGAACATCTGCTCCCCAAAGGAAATCCACTTTTATAGAATGCGTTCCATTTAACCACTAAATGACCATGTTGCATGCTGCTTCAATGTCAGAAGGTGAGCAGCAGTGTCTGGAGTAGGGGCTGAGTCTGTCATACACACACACACAAGCGTCCTCACCCTGAACTCATTCAAAGTTCACTGAATCTAGAGCAGTGACCTATTTTTCTTTTTTCTTTTAAAGATGCTGGACTTCACAGCACCATGACCCACAGGCTTACACTCACGTATACAACACTGTGGGACAGAAAAGCCTTTGATTATACCCAATGGGTGCAAGCCTCTCACTGACCCCACCCTGCATACTAGTACACAAACACACACACACACACAGTACGAAATGAGCGAGTGCAGTAAAACTGTGGTGTGGCCTGTGGGATGACTGGGGGGGTCTATTTTAAAGCTTATTAAAGTTATTTCTGAATATGTGGGTCATGTAGAGACTTTGAAACCATGGTTCTGAAGAGCCTTCTGGGGAATCTGTCATAGTGCTCTCAGGGAGATGGGAATGATTTTGGGATGGACCGAAAACAGGCGAGCAGTTGAATCTAGAGAGAGAGAGAGATAGAGAGAGAGGGAAAAGAAACAGTGGGCGCACAACAGTTGCTCTCCCCAACCTCCAGTCTTATACTGAGCACATCCATGCCCAGTGTGTATAAGTGACTTCCTTATTACCGGTTGTTATGGAGGTTGGGGTGGCCTTTTATCAGCTTGAACGGACACAGGGGTCCTCTCAGTCAGAGGTGGACCACTGCAGGGCCTTAGGCTGAGGTGGCCGTGCATCGCCCTGTACAGAAACAGGGGTCCTTGCAGCTTAAAGGTTATACATGTTAAAGTGAGGCTACTGCATATTGGGGGCGCCAGGGTAGACAGGCAGGTGAACTCTGACACCTTACCTTTTGGAGACTCTGTATTGAGCGGTGGTGAGTTTTCCAGTTTGGGGGTCATGTACTGTGGCACGCCTTAGCTACTCCCCACAAGAGAAGAACAGAACCAGAAAAAAAGGAGGAAAGACAAAGAGACAAGAAAGACACAAAAAGGCACAAAAAGAGAGGAAATCAGGACGGAATGGATGAACACAGAGAAAGAGAGAAAAAAGAAAGACAGATGATCACTAGCCGTCTTTAATAATAATAAAGGTGGTTACTGTATGTTGAAACAGGGCAAACTTCCACGTAAGGCACTAGCTGTTAAATCATAGCTGTAGGCATTTACTAGCATACCTACCTGCAGACCCCTCAGTGCAGTGGAAGGTTTAACAGCCCCAGTTCTACTACAGCACAAAGCCAGTTAATACTGAAAAGGCTGGAAAAAGTAAATAGGCGCCTGCTTTACTTTTTGGTCGGTGTGGACACTCCTTGGCAGTAACAGGACCAGAACTGTGCCATTAGCATTTGAGTTAGAACCTTCTGGTCAGCCCTAGACTTTTATGGCCACTCAGTTATAGCTTTACTGCTGAGAAGTGTCCATGAGGTCGATGGAAAAGGTAGCTGGAGGGGGCGGACGACGGCATTACTGGGGGGACCCGCCCCTCACACAACGTGAACTACCTTACCTCTTGCTGATTCTGTAGTGGGCCGTCTCCAGCACACCTGTGATGGGGTTGGAGATGGTGGCCCTGCGTAACTGTGGAGTCAGGAGAGGGGTTACTCCACACACTCCACTGACCCTAGCTCCACTCTCAACCCCACCTACACAACTAGCAACTGCTCTCTTACAAGCTCTGCCTTCATTCAGTGCAAGCTATATTAGCAAAATGGTTTTAGTTGTTATGCAGGCAGCCAAGAACTACTACTATCATTTTTTTCTAGTAGTACAACTCACTATACAGTGTGTACAGTCCATTCCTGCTGCTGAACGAATACTGAACTTGAAGGTTATATTCTAATATAATCATGCACAGCTAGGGGACATGTGAGGCAAAATTTCAGCCACACTGAAAACTCTAAAGGTATCACGTCCATGTTCAGTACTGTAGATCTGTATTATGCTGTGTGAAACAATACTCAAGGAAAAATGTTACCAATACAATCAACAGACAATTGCAGAAATTACCACTTTACTCCAGTACCACTGACCCCAACTCTGTGCAATTTACTACTCTGTCAGTGAAAGATGGAAAGTGTGTCTTCGAATTCAGTGCATAACACATATTACCCTGAAGGCAATCCTACAGTACAACATGCTCATAAATCTCTTTCCTAAAGTCAATCTTCATATTTTAAAAACTCTGCAATGTTCTACTGTAGTATTTTGGTGTTTAAACTCAAAGCACAAACCAATCTTCATTGTTTGAGCAGGCTGCCATTGGTCTGGTCAGACGAGGACTCACCCTGGGCTTGGCCAGCTCCTTCACTTTAGCGATCTCATTGTCTGAGATGATTTCGTGGAAGCGTACGATGCGGGGCCGGTCCCACTCATCCTCCTGCTTCACCGGAGCCAGCAGGTAATGTGGGTTACGGTCATTGTCATAGTAACGACAGTGCAACCGACTCTGCCTGCGAGGAGTCTACCAGAGCAAAAGGTAGGAGATGACGGGAGAGGAGGAGAGTGAGAGGGAGAGAGAGCGAAAGAGATTGATTATTTAGAATAGAGTATGGTTTACAATGGTTTTCTTAAAAAAAAAAAAAGTAAATAAATAAATAATAAATAAATATAAAATAAAATTAAATTAAATTGAGCACTTTGGGGACACAGAATAAATAAATAACATGCTATTATCAAGTTCAGGTATTTCCAGTATCAACTACATATTTAATTAAACAAACATAAAAATGACCAATAAACAACTTAAATATGGATTAGAGGAAAGAGACAGTCCTCACCATTTTGATGCCCTCTCCTCTGCACAGCATTTCGTACACTTTCCTCTCAGGCAGAGGGTCTTTGGAGCGCTTTCTCTGGGCCTCTCTCTTCTCCGTGTCATTGAGCTTCTTCTGACTCGTCTGGGCCTTCTTCGCCTCCTCCTGCTTCCTCTGCTTCTCCAGCTGGAACTCAAAATACTTCAGGTTGCCATTGGCTCGCTGGTGTGTTGGGTCTGGAGATGGTAGAGACATTTTATTTTATTATTTTGTGCTCGAGGAAACACAGAAACTATTTGAAACCATTTAAAAAATATAATAATAATATAATACAGGAGTGCCATACATCCATGCAATACAGCACGGTTGTACAGTTATGCAATTTGTTAAAAATGTGACCCCAGTTAAGCTTATGAGGATTCTATTCTTGGTTAGAAGAAAATATAGTATTTAAGAAACATGATTCAATGTCAAACTCATTTACTAAAAACGACAGGCAAGCAGCCAAACTGTTCCGGAGTTTGGTTTTTGCTGACCATCTATGGAAATGTATCAAGTTAAAACAACAATTACGCTATGCATTTATACACAGGAAAATAGGCAGTCACCTCTGGAATTCTGTGTAAACACTGATTAAAGAGTCTATGCATTAGACATAGCATTTCACTTACGTATGCTGATACCTGATAGATCTATGCAATAGGAGTGTTTTCTTTTTTTAGGGTAGGCCTATATGTGAAAAAAAAAAAAAAAAAAATCTTTTCTGGCTTCCAGACTTACCCAGTTTCAGGAGTCTTTTGGTGAGCTCCAAGGCTCTCTCCATCTCCCCCTGCTGATAAATAGCGTAGCTGAGGTAGTCCATGACGGTGATCTTGTCTATGGGGGACTCCTCTCCCTCGTCCAGCTGCCTGAGGGCCTGAGCCATCCACAGCTCAGTGTGGTAGTAGTCCGCCTCGGTGTAGGCAATCTTCCCCAGCTCAAAGCAGTCCTCTACCGTCATGGGGCTCTTGTGGGTCACACCTGAAGAGGGATCAATGAGAGTTCTGTGATCTTCTGAATTGGCTCTTTAGAGTATATCTGTTCAAATGCTAAATGTTAGCATTCTAACAGGCAGAAATTTTGCCTTCACTTGGAAATCACTGGTCCAGGCCAAGCAATCACATTTATCAGTAGTTCTTAATGTTTCTTCCTACTTCGCCTAACATTTGCAAACTGATAAAAAAAAAACATGTCAGCTGTCAATGTAAACGTAATGAAACAATGTATTCGCCTTTGGTGTAATTTAACACATTTTCCCGACTGTGAATTTTGTTGATGTTTGAAGGCTATCCCTCACATTGTGTATTAGCCCCGCCATCCTGGTGGATGAAGAAAACAAATATATCGAGAGAAGACAGACCAATATCTCAGTGACACAAGCAGGGATTACATCAAACCCCCTTTGCAATACACCAACAGTTCTGTGGTATGGACCATACAGTACCACATAGCACACTGAGAACTTCATCTTCAAAAACTTCTGACATTATTTTACCCAGTGCCAACCGTGCTGTTGGTCCTTGACTGGTTTTCTACTGGTCTGGATGGCTGGTTTGCCAACAAAAGTCTTTGCTGCTGCCCTACCTAGTCTATAACTGGCCTTATAACTGACACTATCTTTCCTTTGTGTCCAAACAAATGCTGAAAGTTTTCCTTTATCACATTCAAATTTCTCTCTTTCTTTGTGTCTCCCTCTCCCTCTCACACAATCACACAGACATAATTCTGAAACCAACACACACCGCACACAAATCATTATTACTGTGACTAACCAGGCAGGTTTCCAGTAGAGATGGTGTTGGCGTCCAGCATGTACGTGTCCTGCAGCCTGAGCAGGGCTTTGGCTGCCCCTGTCTGGTCCTCCTCAGTCGGGAAGTGCTGCCTCTGAATGGTCAGGTTAGAGATGAAACCTGGGAAGCAACCAGAAAAAATCCATTCAGGTGTATAGCAGGAACTTCCTACACGCAGCCACAGAAATCACATGCTCTGTCTATCCACAGTGTACAGCACCAGATGAGCAGAGGAGGAGCATGAAGCCTTTGACAGCCTGTATAGCTCACCGTCTGTGGTGTCCTTCAGCACCATGCTCTCCAGGTCGCCCCACTCTGTGTTAAGTCTCTTCATCAGCTTGAAGGCATTGACTGGGTGTCCAAGGAAACCCTCGGGGTCCTGAGTCGCCGTGGCAGTCAGGGTGTCCAGCTTATCGGCCCATCTGAACATGAGAGAGTGGACATTAGTAAGCGTGAGGGAGAAAGAAAAGGACGAGCAGATGGCAGAAGGGTTAGTGACTCACTTTTTGACCTGGTCGAGTTTGCTCTCCTCGGCTTTAATGTAGTCCTTTAGTGATGTCACCAAGTCTTTTTCTATGTACAGCAAATCAGTCATCTGACCTGAGATGGAGGAAAATTACGACAGCATGAAGATCAGTGCCACCAGTGATAATGGTTTCAATCTGCATGCAAAGCAGTTTTAAACATACTGTATTATGCAGTTTAGAATAAAAAGCAGTGGAGAAATGAAAAATACTATAACAAAGAAAATCATCTTACCAATCGATGTAAAAAAGTCATTGTGAGCAAAGAGAGTGTGAAAGAGGCAACTCAAAATCACTATACAACTCATCCGGCCCATCCTGAAAGAGGAGCAGAAGAGAAGAGAACTGATCATTAAGTTACTGTCACATTTAGAAGTTGCTAGGCTATGGTTGCCCATTTTTAGGCAGCAGAAACAGCACAAATCAAACTGACAGCCTTCCTGGGAGCTTGTCTCTGTCTGCATCATGCATGGCCTGGCACTGTGGTGTGAGTGAGAGCAGAGTGGCGTTGGCACCAATCTGCCGGTGACTGGGCCAGCCTTCTGTCGGACATATCCCCCCTCAGCAGGCAATCATTGTGCATAAACAGCATTTCTTACTGTAGAGACACAGCTAGTGAGAGCATTTGGCTTACAGGCGTGTGATAATACTAAATACTCTTAGCAGGAAACTAAATCTCCATCACCCATCTCTCTCATTGTGCGTGCATGCATGTGTGTGTGTGTGTGTGTGTGTGTGTGTGTGTGTGTGTGTGTGTGCGCCTGTGTGTGTAAACAGAAGCAGCGTGGCTCCTGTCTGAATAAACATGGCCTCTATTTAAGCCTGAGGGTTCCTGAGGGATAAGCAGAACTGCAGAGGGGTGTGTGACTTTGCACCGAAACTATGAGGAAAATTCATACATATTCTCATCAAATGAAGAGAAAGTTGTGAAATTGCTTTTCTTGCCGAACATATTTTATCACTTGGTGTACAAGATACGGTTGAGATAAGTCCGAATCCTGCTGATGAATTGGCACAAACGGATAGAGACAATAGGAGAAGAGATGAAACCACTGCTACGTGTCTGTGGACCTGGAGGTCACATGGGGTAGACAGTCACTGTGTGAATATGTGTAGCGAGTTTATGCAAGTAGCTTGATGCTCCACTTAGAGTGTATCAAGTTAAGTTCATCATTCTGCATGCATACTCTGGCAAGCAAGCTTAAGAGAACATGCAGAATGGCTCAAAGCAAAAAGGACAGAGCGAGCAGAGGCATGTCTTTTGCCATCTGCCAAATCTGCCATCTAACCCTGGCTGACTCTGAACACTTACACACACCCATACTCAGACACACAGTTGCCTACAGGCGTGAACGCGCACTCACGTGCACAAACACAACACATTCCATTAATATGATACATTTATCTCTGATTGATATATGCAAAATAGAGGTGAACCTGTTCCCATGTTTATAAGCACAGAGGCCGTCCTCAGAGGCAGCATGCTGTGTAAACTGTTTTCACATCTGTGTATTTTAACAGGTGCAGGACAGGATTGCTGCTCTCTTTAGCCCGATTACTTGGGAGCACATTTATCTGTTCTTCTCTAAACTTGGAAAACTCCTCAGTCCGGCAAAGCCTGGGGTAATGTGGAGCTGCCAGAGCTTGTGTATAAGAGGGTTATGACTGGAGGGTGACACTATGAATATTCCATCCTCATTTGACTACTGTACCAATGGGATAAGTGCTGGAGGTGTTTTTTCCTGATTTAGGCTCCCTGATATCCATGCTTTCTGTGCATGTGAAATGTAGGTTGGTAAAGGATAACCCAGGGATGAGTGGCGTATTCCTGACAAACTATATTGACCACCCTAGTAAAAGATTAATCTTTTTTAGCAACTTAACAAGAATCCTTAAAAAAAAAATACACAGATGAAGTTAAATGCAAACACTTGTTGCATTTTGTTTACAATGTTGTATGGCTTGTAAACAAAAAAGGAATAAACGAAGAATATATACTTTTAGTAAAAAAAAGCTCATGAGATCAGCATCAAGATATCTTATGATAGCCTATAGTCTGCTGTTCAGTATCTCTGTATTTAATCGGCCGGTAGGACTATTTCAGTTTGGTGCGGCGCAAAATCTTAATAGCCTACTTTATTGTGGGATTCAGTTGTATTTACACCTAAAATTAACTAGTGTCAATTTTCTTTTTAATGTGACATGAACCACAAACAGTGTTATTTTTATTAATAATGTTGCACTTGGAGACTGAGATTATTCAAGTCGCATGAGATCTTGTCTTAAAGCAAAATAATAAGTAGAAACGTAGAATTCAGGCATCCACTGTAAAGCAACGGAAAGGACTGCCACGTCTTCGACCCTCCCCCACTGGACCTCCCCTAGCTGAATGCTAAGAGCAGTTCTGTCGGTTTCTTGAACAGCTTCGAAATGTCCCGAATACCCAACCATAGAATGTCAGTAAACTAAAGATAGGTGTTTACTGATAAAGCAGCTACTATGAAATCTTCGCTTCTGTCGCAACATCTTCTAAGCAACGCATCCGTCTACATGTAGCCTAACGTGAGCGCTATAAACGCAGAGAGAAACTCAAAGTTTAGAGTTTGTACAACCTCACTCTAATGTACTAATCTTACTCTTTTGTACCAGGCTATGGTTGGCCTTAAAGGTTTGATAACTAGCTTAACTGAGTCGCATCCCAATAAACTGATGACTGTCTAAACCCAAAGAAATAATCGGGCTACTTCTGTGATGAAAATAACCTAGGCTAATAGATGCTCGTTGAGTTCACGTAATCCTACTTAAGCAGCATCCCAAACCATACAAATTATAAGGACATATTACAAAACCTTTGTGCTTAAAGTTAAAGTTCAAGTTGACAATTTATTAATTTGGTACTCGAGAAGGCCTAGTCTGCGTAATTCGTGTTGCATGCATGGTCTGTGAATAAATGTACTTGGGTCATGGGTAGTCTACGTGAAGTAGGTTATCTTACAGCAGAAATGTCACAAATAAGATACAATAATGCGTAGCCAACCACACCTTTAGAAGTTGAGATTTCCACACCACTACGGTAGATGCTTCTCTTCTACTTCCACTCTCTCCTGGTCCTTCCTGTTTACGGTGTCCTTGCTGCTACCCGTGGATCGCTACGCTGACTGAAGCGTCTTGCAGAGCAGGCGTGCTTTATGACCGCCGTATCCACGGTCTTCAACTCGCCATCTGGTGGCAACGACAACCTCTCTCCTTTTTCGTTTTCTTGCTTGCACTGCTACGTGCAGTCTCTCACACACGCAAGATATACTCAACTCTAGTAGGTGGAGGAGCAGATGATTTCAGTCTGAGCATGCGTTTACCTCCCCTTAATTTTGAGGCAACCGAAGGCAACCCCTCTTTTGCCGTGTGCACTCGTGGATTCCCCGCCAACTTGCATCTGCATCCTCTGGCAGATGCAGAACAGACTGCATTCATTGTTGCCAAAAAAAAATCACAAGAAGTCGCTACTGGCTCTCTGAAAAGTCGCTAGAAGTCGCTAGGCTGCGTAATGACGTCACGTGTGACGTAACCACGCCTCATTATCATACGTCGTGCCTTGGTTCTCTG
>JAVQKI010077754.1:0-11034 GCA_036025975.1 Nematalosa erebi
AGCTTAAGATTCCTTACCAGGGCAGTCAGTTCGTCTGTCTTGTTTGCCAGCGAGTTCACGTTTCCCATAACGATTGCTGGGACAGAGGGCTTAAATCTCCACTTCTTCTCCCGTCGCCTAGCTCTCACAGCGACTCACATACACACACACACACACACACACACACACACACACACACAGAGCAAGGCATGAGTAACTCACAGTGGTGGTGTTTTGGATAATTTCTGGGTCGTCTCGTTCATCGGGGACCACATCCTCCACCAATCGGGGCAGAGTTGGCGGCGGCGGAGCAGGAGGTGCTGCAGTGCTCATAGCAACCTTCTTCGCCTTGAACAAGAAACTAGAACACAGGGCAGGGAACACAACACACGGCACCAGTGAAAATCAAGCACACTAGTAGACATACCACGAATAATACAGCGGTCTTTAAAGTGACTGACAGCTGTCTCTTGACTGTTCTCTGGACCAACTACTAATATTGCTGCCATGGCTACTTTTCTCACCCCTTCTTCTTTCCTTTTTCAGAGGCAGTGTCCTTCTCATTCTCCTTGACACTGACAGTGTCTTTGGGGACTGACGGCTCCTTGTCTTTCTCGTCTTGTTCCTTACGACTGGCTGATTTCTTCAGCAGCTCATACTCGGAGTCAGGGTCAATCTCCAGCACCTCGTCCTCAGGGATGGTGAGGGCTCGGGTAAGAGGCGTGGTGCCCGCTGGAACCTTGAAGGTCTCATGGAACTCCACGGGCATGCTCAGTCTGAAGAACATCATGTCAGTGTTGGCATTCTGGGAGCCAAAGGTCTTGTGGGTCATCTTCAGACAGGGGGCACTGTCTACTGTGCCATCCACACTTGACACCTGGAAGAGCACAGAGCAAAAAGAGATGTGCATTCACCATATAGCTAGCCTTGAAGATGCAATCACTGCCAATATGTTAAACTTAAACTTAAAACAGATTAAAACGATTTTAACTTAAAACAGATTCATCATGCTTCAATTAGAAAAAATAAGAACCATACATGCTTTCATATGAGTATTCTTGCATATTGTCCATAAAAGGAGTGTTGTACTCTACTGTACCTCTATGTGGTTGTGGTCAGTGGGCACGGGTACAAACTGCGGCAGACTCTTGCTGAACCACATGGTGATTTCTCTCTTCATGTTGATGGCAAAGGGCTCAAAGCCCTCCTGGAGACCACAGATGGTAAAGTAGCGCAGGCTGCTAACATTCTGACCAAGGTTGATCCGACCCACCTGAGACAGGCCCAGCGTGCAGACAGGGATGAAACCTACAAAAGACAAGAGGGAGTCCAAATACAGTAGCATCACAATACAATTTAGTTTTGCCCTTTCTTCCCTACCCTAAGAAGTGCACTACATACAGTATGTACCACACTTGTTGTGATGATGTCTTATTTGCATGTACTCTAATGGAGAGCTCAACATTCTCTTACCTTCTCCAACTTCGATGTCTTTAAAGGCCATCTCAGAGCCTGAGTCACAGATAAGCATCTCTCCATTCAGCGTGAACATGATGTTCATCTCAGTCAAGTCAATCATACAACCGACCACATCTCCAGACTGCCACTGGCGACCGAATGACTCATTTCCAATGTGCCACTTCTGAGCCTAGGAGTGAAACGCGTGGAATCAAATGTTACATGTTGTTAGATGTGACAGAGTAGCAGCAGTTAAGGCATTAAAGTGGAATTTCTACTTTTTTACTAATCGCTGAAAAAATCCAGATATACGAGGTTGAAGTACTAACTCTGCTTCCATTGAAGACATAGGCCAGCTCGTCTGCCCCCAGCTCTGTGTTGGCACGCACGCTGGGTCTGGCCCATCCGACTCTCATCTCACCGGTGGTCACCGCTTCAAACTCAAAGTACCACTTGCCGTGGGTCACTGCATAGGATTTCTCTGCGCGGAAGATGCGCACCTTATCTCCTCTAGAGTTATCAACTCCATGAGCAGCTGCAGGAGGTATGGAACAGAGGAGAACACACTGAAGCAGTTCAGAGGACACCACAGCTCACTGCCAGAGGTCCAGAGTGGGGTATTATTCATGTCACAACATTTCATGCTCAACTCACTTGTCTCCTGGTCAGGGGGCTCAATGTTGTATCCGTAGCCAATGAGAGTGCGAACTGCATTGTTCACACTGTCACGGTTGGTTTTCTTGGTTCTCTCGTCCAGCAGGTTGTATGGCACCAGACGAGGGTTTCGCTTATTCATTATATCCTGCAAACAGATGAAATCAGTTTGTTATCTATTTAACAAGACTAACAGCTACAACTGTTTTGATTGTCCAGTTGTCCATTGTCCAAACAATAAGAAAAAACATGATCCTACTTTTAAAAATGATGTAAATATTTTCATAGCTAAATGCACATCTATGTCCACTGATTTTATTCCATCCTGGAAATTCACAGGAAAACAGAGTAAAAAAGTGCCAAATACCTGGACTATGCTGTAGGTCCAACCCTGCCTCACTCGATCTCTTGCCCAAACATTGTGTCCATTTTCTGCCAGCTTCTCGACAAGCTGGTTCTGATTTGGGGTCAGTTTGACATGATTGAGGTCGAGTGGGGCAGGCTTGTATCCACTTGTCATCACGTAACTGGGAAGCAGTGAGAGAGAAAGCAACAGTTGTGATTGTGGCATTCTTTGGTAGTCTGTCTCATACAAGGAATTCATGACTACAAACTTCAGACACCTACGTTTTTGGAAGTTTGATCTTCTTCAGATTCTCCTCTGCTTTTTCATCCCCCATGCCTACATGGCAGCCAAGAGCAAGCAGGGTTCTGTTCAAATAAAGACATATTCACACAGAAGTGTTTTAGAAGAGGCAAAATGTAGAAACTAAACAGATGATGTGGTAGGCGGTCTAACATTTCACTCACTTCAGAGTTTCTCCAGACATCTGGAGGTTGTAGTTGCGTTCTGGCTCTGGTAAAGTCTGGAAATCCACCAGGCAGGGGTGTAGTTTCTTATTGTCATCCCTGAACTGAGGAGGAAAAAATACCATCACTGTTAGTTCCATTTACTTACTGACTAAATTAAAAATGTGGAACACCCTTCACTTAACTAGCACTCACCACTCCATAAGTCCAGCCCTGCTCAATGCGAGTCACAGCCCAAAGCTCATGGATGTTCTCAGCCAACTTCTCCCGGATTCGCTCCAGGTGAGGAGGCAACACGATCTAAGAGAACAATGGAGTGGAGATGCTGAGTATCCTATACAGTATGTAAGCCTTGCAGTGATCCATCTGACACTACTATAGGCACTACATTCTGAAGAAAACTCTTATATGACCACATATAAGGTGACAGAGATGTGTTTTAGTGGCTATTTCAGGCACCTGAGCAGTGTCCACTGGGCATGGAGTGAAGGATGTGTGAGAGAGGGACTGTGTGGGGCCCAGCAGGTTGCGCACACCATTAAAGTCATGCTTGTACTCTTTAATGGGTTCAATGCGCATCCTCTCCTTGGGAAGCAGGGCCTCGTAGCAGGGGGCGTACCCTGGGGGAGGCAGGAACTTGAAGTCTCCATGACGGCCACCCAGAAGGAATCGAGCCCTGCGGTTGGGAAGGTAACCTCATCAGAGTTTCACTTGCAGCAGAGCACTGTTTACATTTATGTTTATTTATCTTTCTAGATGTTTCTATCTGAAGTAGCTTGCTACAAGTAATTGCTACATTACTAATAAATATAAAAGCCAAAAAAAGCAGTATCACAAATTTAATCCCATCTGTCAATACATTACATACATCAATCTGTCAATACATTTTTGCATATCTGAATCTAACAGTAACAGAAAACTGCTTCCGACATGACAGTGGTATGCATTTACTTGACTCCCGCTGAGAAGCTGATGACAGGGAAGAAGAGGCCATCTAAGTTGAAGTTCTCAAACATGCCCTGCACAGGATGGCCATTGATACGGAAGGAGATACTGGGCACGCTCAGGTCCAGACAGCAGCTCACCACATCATCAGCTGCCAGCGTGTGCTGACCAGGTGAGGCCACCTGTCGAGGCACATGTCCTAGACGAGAGTGAAATGGGTCGAGTTAGCCAATGCCAAACTACCTGCCAACTCATAACTACCAAAACACCACTTACCAGACCACAGATGTTGGCCATCAAAGCCATATGAATAAAGATCATCTCCAACTCCGTTGCCTCCCCAGCCCTCGCCCCCACCAGGGTAGGGGCTATAGCCCTCGGTCATGGCCCAGCCCACGCGCAGGTGACTGGCCTGAGCCGTCACGTAAGCCTCCACATAGTCCACCATCACCTCAAAGTACCACTTCTTATACTGCGTGGAACCCTCACACGTCCCCAGGAAAATGTTGGGTCGAACACTGAGCAATGAGAGGACAATGAGTGCTTATGAAGCCTAATGCCGAGGATGTCCACAATAAAAAAGGCAACAGTAGATTGAGAAATATGAATGAATTCACCTGGTTACATAATTTACTATGTTGGTCTGCAGCAGAAGGTCACGACCAGGAAGCAGATTTTCAGTGATGAGGTTCTGATTGGACCTCACAGCAACACCATTACACACACAGAGAGAGCGCAACACATCCAGAACCTTATGATTGCGACCATGTTTGTCCAGGAGAGAGATGATTGACTTGATGTGGTTCTCCTGAATTATGTTCAGGACCTCAGGACTCTCAATTAGAATGCAGTACAACACCTCCAGTATACCTGACAAATAAAAACAATAAATAAAACCCTGTCTAGTGAGTTTCAATAAAAAGCTGAGGTACTGAATGTAATGATTTAAGAGCTGGAACAGCAAAGAACTACTGGGAAAACAGTAAGATTACCAGAGGATGCCTCAAGGCGGTCTAGCTTGCTAACCAGCCAGTCCAGATTATCACAGAACAGGGCACAGTTTGAACGGTTTCCTCGGATTAAAGAGGCTACAGGGAAAAACAGAGGCTCATGTGGACTCAAGCACATTACACAAGCATGGCAGAGGTATGGTGAGCAACATTTAGAATGGAAATTGAGGAAAACCCCATTTTCGATGAGATATGGCCAGTAACTTACCCAGCAGCTCATAGAGCAAGTTGACAATCTCTTTCCATGACTCTGCAGCCTCCTCCCCAGCAAACTCAGAGAAGTGGGCAGCAGTGTTGTACACATTCAAACGGTCGATACATTCCAGCACAATGGTGATCATACCCTACAAGTATATGAAATGGAAGTTTTAACTGTTGTATAATCATTGTGTATAGGCATTCACAGGGAGAGAATGATAACTGGGCAGTCTCTGCTCTCATTTTGTCTGCTGAATCATCTCTATTTATTTTAGACTTCACAAATTGAGTTTACGAATTGATGACTAAAAGACCTCTTCTTGGAAGAGATTCTGGCGGTTGCGGAGTGATCGCAGTTTGGTCTGTTTCTCCTCGTGCTCCAGCTCCTCATCAGGAGGGTGGAAGTAGAAGATGAGGTCCTGCAGGGAGAGGATGACAGCGTCCAGGGGCAGAGACACGCTCCCTGGGGATTTGTTTTTCCCACTTAGTGAGTCCAAACCCCTGCAAAAGGAGAAATACTTTCATTACCACACAATAAAGAACTGCTTTCTAGAAAAAAACATCAACATCCACGAGCGTGCAGAGCATATGAGATTTTATAAGAATATTAGAATGTTTTGAGATGTTTTGAGAACTGAGTCCTACTTGATGAAGACTCTGAAGAGGCCTATGGTGCTGTAGATCATTCTAGCAGCTTGAGACTCCTCCACCTGTGAGCGAGACAGGGAAACCGCATCGTCCATATGACCTTCCTGGTGCAGTATAGCCTGGAGCCGAGAAAGAAACAGATCAATATCCCCTTCACACACCCTCCTTTATAAAATGAACAACAACAAACATCTATTCAGTTAACAGACACATGGATACATAACAAAGATACAAACACTTTCAGTAAACAAACACAGAAACAGAGGCAACATTACATATGTAAGACTTGAACTCTTAATGGATAATAATGTCAGCATCAGCTAGGTGCATTACTCTTCTCTGAAGGTTCCCCAAGCGGGCAGCTTTAGCATCCAGGGCAGCGTAGGTGAGCCACAGCGCAGTGGAGACGTGCTGCATGAAGCACAAAGACTCGCCGTACTTGATCTCTGGGATACCCATGCCTTCAACATCACGCTTCTTTGCTACTTCCACTTTCTCCTGCTCAGGAGAAGCAGGCCGAGAGACAGAACAGCAGGGGAGGAGACATTAGAAACAAGAGGGAAAGAAATGAGAAACCAGAAACTTATTTTCAATATACAAAGCAGCATTTTGAGCAAACAAATCTGTCTGACCTTTGTCACCCGGAAACAGAAGGCAGACAGCTTTGTGTTTGCTCGCTCAGGGTCCAACACCATCAAGCCCTTCTCTTCATCCAGGCACAAGTAGCGTCCAGTGGTGATGTGACGCACACGGAAGGGTTGACCCCACTTCATGTGGCTGCCGCTCCAGCTACAGAGAGACAGGAGGGACAAACTTTAGCATTCAGACGAAAAAAAAAAGACAGAGGAAAGGAAGCCAGTTAATTGGGAGACTGGGGACTCACCTGATTCTCAGAGGCTCCAGTCTCCAGAGAGAACGAGCCTGACTGCAAACAGCACCGCCTTCATACTGAGCAATCCTAGAGAGAGAGAGAGAGACAGAGACAGACAGAGAAAGAGAGAGACCGGGCAGTGATTTCAGTACTGTTGAGTCCCCCAGGACTGAAGGAGTGCTAATATTGAAATACTACAGAGCTGTATTCCCATTGACAAAGAGCCAGAGATGGGTGGTGGGGAGAGAGAAGGGGGGAGGGCGGACATCTTTGACTACGACCTTAGGGTCACTTACTTGCGCTGCTCCTCTCCTTGGTCAGGTGGGGGAATGGCCAAACACTCATCCATATGGCCATGGAACAGTCGGAGGACCTGCCCTCCAGTTACATAGCCTACAGGGAGAAGCGAACCAGATAGCATCAGAGAGAGAATACTGGCAATGCTTTCTATAAGTTTGGAGTGCAGATATCCTGGGATCTCACGTTGACCCTTGAACTAGAAACAGAGCCTCACCCTCCGCAAGCTCACACCCCGAGCACACTGGGTTCATGTTCCAGAGCGTCTGCATGAAGGATGCATCCACCATGAGGTCTCCGCTGGCAAGAGACAGATGCTGAAATAAAACACACACACACACACACACACACACAAAATATATCACAAACCATGTTCATGGTTTTTGACAACCCCTACATTCCAGTCTTTGGGTAATGAGTGGATGTGTAATAAGAGAAGTGTGAGTAGAGATGGAAGGTGTGAGAGAAGTGTAAGTAGAGATGGAAGGTGTGAGAGAAGTGTGAGTAGAGATGGAAGGCGTGAGAGAAGTGTGAGTAGAGATGCGTATCTCACCAGGTATCTCTCGGATGAAACACTGACCAGGATAAGGTCATCACCCACCCTGACCTTCTCACCCTCTGACCTCTGTTTGGAAGCAGGGTGGATGGTCCACCAGCAGGCCTCGCCTGAGGAACACACAGCAGTGCGTTAACGACAAAAAATGATCGAATCTTCACTTTTAAATCTTTTATCCAGGTAGAGTGTGTTCCTCAGGTGTGGTGGAATAGTACCTGTGGAGTCTTCCTGCAGGCCCACATCAAAGGCCAGCTTATCTGTGAGTGAGCGGGACGTAGTCAAGCAACTGAGGTACTGGAGTTTCACAGAAGGGGAGAAAAACACATTGTTACTGAACATGTAGTTGAACCACCACTGTGAGATGAGACAGATCTGGATGTTCTTCTCACATTTGATTAAAATGTCTATATCAGTTGGGGCTGCATATTGCAGGAGCAGAAGAGAAGTCAGTAAAAGCAGGATGGAGGGAGAAAGGAGACGATAGAGAGATGCACTCACCATGGCAGAATGGTAATGCCTCAGCAGGATGGCGTGACCATAGAGGAGTGTCCGATTGCCCCCTCCTTGAGATGACTGAGGAGACAAACACAGACCCAAGGTTAAGCACCATCATCACCATTACTGCTTAATTGCTATGAAACAGGTTGTCATCTGTTATGGGGCCAGAGGGCAGCAGTGGTCACAATCCACCTCCACCCAACATCCAAATGTTCTGAGTGGAGTCAATTTGTCTTCTGTGAAGATGGCGGAAAGAAACAACAATCGACAGTGACGACAAACAAATCCAAGAACACAGCACCATGGGAAGGCAAAGAGATCCTGCGGCAGAGGGGACTCAGCATCTCTTTACCTTGGACAACATTCACGGGTGTAGTAATGACACATTGGTTACGTTATCACAAGACAGGCAACACCAGATTGCATGGGACAGTGCATGGAAAACACTACCACAAGGGCACATCAAACCAGGATGGTTTGACCACACAGTCTGCCATGTGTGAAACAGCACACCTTCAATTCCCTTACCTTTTCTCAACATCCAGTTGGAGTTTTACAAATGAGAAAACACAGTTAATCAGAGCTGTTATTGAGGGATTATCGTCATAATCATCATCATCAGCAGCATCAGCATCACCTCCATCCAACACCATCGTCAAGTAACGAGAGAGATGCTCATATGTCAGAGGGCAGGCTAATGGTTCTCAGGGTGTTAAGCAAACATAATCCAGGACTGGACAGGAACAACTGGTCAGTGTGTTAGCCCATTACCCATCTGTCCACATTAGCTTTGGCTCTGTGTGTGTGTGTGTGTACATGCTTGTGTGTGAGAGAAAGATCAAGCGAGCGGGAGAACAGACCTGGCTAAGTGACTATACCAGGTGCATGTTGATCACCCCACCCCTCCCCCCGAACTGAAATGTGGAGGGACCCTCCCCTAGGCCTCATGCCATGCTATTCTCATCCTAGCCTTCCGGTGGAGAAGGCCGTGGCGCAGGCAAAAGCCCCTCATTACAAAGCTAAGTGTGGGACACTAATGCAGACAGCAGAGAAAAACCCAACGGCTTCCATTCTGAATCCATCAAACACTCACAGTCTTTTTTTTTTTGCGGAAAGTGTCAGTCTAGGTCAGTAAGGACTACTGCAGTCTATTTGCTCATCTCAGTGTTGGAAATTAACTATGGGGAGGCAATCCATCGAATAAAGGACAAGACAGACTGACAAGGGACAGACAGATAAGAGGTTATGGACATGCTGAAACAGAGCGAGAGAGAGAGAGAGAGTGGGAGTGAGAGAGAGAGAGAGAGAGCGAGAGAGAAAGAGAGAGAGAGAGAGAGAGAGAGAAAAGTTGAGCAGGTGTCAGTGTCAAGATTCAGAGGTGAGTAACCTAGATGGTAAGATAAGAGGTGAGTAACCTAGATAGTAAAATTCAGATGAAAGTAACCTAGATAGTAAGATTCAGAGGTAAGTAACCTAGATGGTAAGATTCAGAGGTAAGTAACCTAGATAGAAAGATTCAGAGGTAAGTAACCTAGATGGTAAGAGAGGATTAATGGCATGAGATGCACCATGTATTATTAGTTGAAATGATGGAATGAAAAGACAAGGTGAGCCCAAAGACGGGTTAATAGGATGGGAATAGTGCTGCATGAAATGAAGTCCTAGTTGACTGCACAGAATGAGAGTGCTGCTTTGGGCTGGACCGACGCAAGAAGGTAAAACAGTGCAGATTTATTTTGGGAGGAGGGGGACTTTCTTTATTCCATTTCATTTAGAAATGCATTTAAATGAAAATGTGCTGGCTAGACTGTTGTATAAATATTTGCAGTAGTCCCTTTAAATGAATACATGATCAGAATCCCTGTTCTCCAACCTAGGGGAACAGGAGCATTAGAAACTGAAAACAGACCACCCTCTCTGATGAAACGCTCTTTAAGAATATTCTCTGAAAGTACACGGACTACAAGGACAAATGTAGGGGAGTAGGTCTGGTGTGTCAGAGGTTGGAAAAAGAGAGTCTAATGTGTGGTGAAGTAAACAGCACTATTTCACCAAGGGGACATTGAGTAGGAAAACAACGCACCACTTACAAGAGACTGTGTGTGAGGGAAAAGCAGAGGTTGAGTTTGGATACAAATACAGGATATGACATACGCAAAGACATACCCATTGGTCCAAATCGACTGCCTATGGGTGGCAGGGCAGGGGGTGAGATGTCAGAAAAGAGACAAAAGGCATAGTGAGGTTAACTAACACTTCAGGAACAACCGAGAAAAAAATATGAGTGAGACCTCTGTAACTCTAACTGCTCCCCACCTTCCTGTTTGGGCGGTGTTTGTCAGCAGTCACAGGTGCCGTGTGTGTTTTAAGGCACAACAGCAACTGAAGACTCAGACCAAGGGACAATAAGAGCAACAATGTCCAGGTAAATTCCTGCATAGCTGGCATAGACCCGCATCAGCCTCAAAGCTGAGAGCTGGTTAGACTTCTGCTTGACAAATTGTTGTAGTAATTAATGCATTATCAGAATTCCCAGCTCTCCGAAGGAACACTTGTGTTTTAAATTCCTCTGAAAATGAGTTGGTCACATCTCTTAAGAGAAATCCAGAGGAGTGGATACAGAAATAGAAAATACAGCACAGGCAAAGGCACATGCATCACAAGGGCAGCAGCTCTTCTATACAGCCTGCAAGGCATCCTTAGCAATTATAACTGCCATAGGTAAATATCAGACAGATATCAGATGTTGAGTCACACATTATTTGCTAGTTCTCAGTCTTCCATCCATCCAGAATGTCTTTAATCTGTAAGAATGATTCACGCTGTGAAAAAAAACAATGTCCCAGCCTTTCAGCAGTGTGTTCCTGCCTCTCACCTCAGACATGTCCACTGTGTTGGCCAGCATCTCCTGGAGAGCTCGCACGGACAGGGACTGCTCCAGGATGAAAGTACAGATGGCCAAGTCAGGAGGAACATTCTGGAACAAGAAGAACAGTAAGACATCAGTGAGGCTTAACCATGTGGACACCAGGACTGGATCCCATTCTGATTATGGAACTGGGTGGATCAGATGGGATGTATGTGTGTGTGTGTGTGTGTGTGTGTGTGTG
>JAVQKI010077816.1:0-12818 GCA_036025975.1 Nematalosa erebi
CCCCCCCCCCCCCCCCCCCCCCCCCCCCCCCCCCGGGGTAGCAAAATAATTTGTTTTACAGTTTTTCTTGGCAGCTGGCATATCTTTCAGACACAAGGGTCCCCCTGTAGTGCCAGGAAGCAGTTGGCATGTTGCCCTAGCCACCAGCTTTCACTCATTATGATCACAGTCAGCTAGTTTTTATTGGAAGGTTGACTCGGGGCAGCAGGGTTGCTTTGAGTGGCTACACCTTCACTGGTGGTGACTGATCAGTGGGCACGCTCAGCGTCCTTTATTTAAAGGCCTATATCAATGACAAATCTCACCACTAGAGTCAGGTCAGGCAGACTTGTGGAGTGTCAAGGAGTCTCGGTGAAAGAAACCGTTCCGGTAATTATTGCTAACACACCCGCATACGCACACATTCAGCCACACGCACACAGGAAAAAAACACACCCAAATGAATGAACAGTGATATGTGTAAAGGCATCAAACACATAGCCTACACCCTTAAATCCTCCCACCCAAACATACACACTCACACACACACACACACACACACACACACACACACACACACTCACACAGACACTCCGTATACATTCCATCCTCCTGATGTGTGAGAGCTGCACTTTCACACATTCAGAGTTGTTTGAGGAGAGAAAACAAATGATCCTTGCGCACGAGCCCCTGCAATAATTGGTGAGGGCCTTTGTGGAGGGGTTTTTATTACCGTGAGGGGCCTGAGGCCTCTCCTCTCACCTCCCCACCTCCCTTTGTTCTGGCTGATGTCAACTGCCTGATAGGTGACGTGTTGTCTCCTGATCTGCCACACTGTAAACGCTGGAGATGACCACTGACGTTAGATTTGACTTACACATTTATACACTTGGGCGCGCACACACACACACACACACACACACACACACACACTGTTGAATACACATCTAGGCTTACAGAAAGAAATGGGCAGCCAAAGGACAGTATAGGCAACACCCACTGGTAAATTAGCGTAACCGGGGTGTCACATTTTAGGCCATCTTTCATAAGTCATTATTTTGTCTGATCACTAGAACAGCTCAAACAATATGGACTCAATGAGACTGACTGTAGGGAGAGCAGCGAAAGTACAAAGAGTCCTAAGTCATGGAGAGGAAAGCATGAAGGAGAAGCAAAAAAAAAAAAAATGAAAGCTTGGATGTGAATGCAAGTTAGGGGCCTCCAAACTGGGAACACACACTCTCTTCTTTTTCCTCTCTTTTTGTCTCTCCCTCTTAATCTCTCTCTCTCTCTCTCTCTCTCTCACACACACACACACACATACACACACACACACACACACACACACACACATATACACACACACACACACAAAGCAACTGTGTGGCCATAAATAATATCTAAGCAGATATAAATGTTCCCTTTGATTTACAAAGGCCGGGTTAAAACTCCATAGTTATGCCTGGTGCAACTCCAAACAAAGCTGAGGTCACCCAGAGAGTCACAGAAAAACTCTTCATTTCTCCACTGTTGCATTTGGATGTCCCTTCACTTGTGCTTCTCACCACTGTCACCCCAGCACTGTCCTCTCATTCTTGCCCCCCCACCCCCCTTCTCTCTCCCCCTAGCTCTTTCTCTTTCTTTCTGTCTCTTACTCTCTCTCTTTGTCTTTCTATTGAGGGGGGTTACTCTACAAACACCTCAGGACTCCTACCATCCCACTAACAAAAGGGAACAGGAAGGAACATTTTGCACAGCACTGAGGAGAACATTGCACCATTACACCAACCCACTTTCAGCCCACTAATCCCCCTATCCTTCATCTCCGACCACCAGCAATATCCATCCATCCATCTATCCATCCGTCCATCCATTCATTCATCCTGTTTGCTCTCAACTCACTCACTTTCTGTCTCTATCCCTTTCTCAGGCTTCCTTTCTCAGACCCCAATATCCTCCTCTGCTGTGTCCCTGGAGGCCGTGGACTCTTCCCAGATCTAAGGTAAACACAGGAAGACATGCTTACTGGAGTCTTAACTGTCCCTGGTAATGACCTGGGCTGGGAGAGCACAGACTGGATGGCTGGATGGATGGATGGCTGGCTGGCTGGCTGCTTCATTGGCTGCTGTTGCTGCTGTAGTCAGTCAGCCCACGCCCTGTCTAACTATGTATTTCACGTGTGCCTCGTCTCGTCACTGTGGACTCATTTGCCTCACACATATAGCTTACTATACTAATGTGCACGGATGATCCAAATCTCAGGGTCAAGTCACACGCACATACATTCAATAAATCTCAGTATCAAGTCACAGTCATAGTCATTCAGTTATGTATCAAACTTTACAGTAAGTGTCTGTATAGCAACCACCAAGTAGACAGAACTGTGCACTACAACAATCTTTTAAACTCCCACCTTAGATATCCTGATATCAGATATCTGATGCATCTGTTCATTTCGATGGGTCACAAATGGGATTTTCTTCCCCATCCATAACAGACAGCGATCAGCATCTTATCTTTGTACGGATCCAACCCACAATCTGGCTCCCATCTCTAAATTAGCAAGTCAGAGAAATTAAATTTCCACCAACACTGCCAGCTTGGTACTGCTCTAGAGCCATTCGGGTTGCTAAAGTGCTTCAGACTTTTATATATGATTAGTCACCATCTGAAACAAGAGAGGCAGTGCTATCACACCCTCCCCCAACCCACCACCACCACCATCACCATCACCCGCCTACCCACTAAATCAAGGCTCCTATCCTTGTCTTAAGCAGCTCAGACAGAAGCTCAGTGTCCGTCGCCAGAGCCCATCCCAACATTCATTACCAACTGTCTGAGGAGGACTATGGTAAAATCACTGTCTAGACAACTGAATCTGCTCATCTTTAAGATCAAACACTGACATGACCTGCTTGTGTTTGCCCTTGTCCCTCTATGGTATATGGAAGATGGCTATGCCAGTCAAAGAGCCTAATGCACCACCTGGGACAAACACACCTTTGCTAACACCGGCATTGCGGTAGAACATTATGAATGGTGAATATGACCTTGTAACGTATCTATACGTCAATACAATTTATAAAAGGCAAAGGAGATGGACTAGAGTGTGTTCTGCATTATGAAAATATGTAGGTTTATAACAGTGTGCATACCATTTTCATGAGCACAGGGCTGGAAGTGTAAGCTATCGCTGAAATGGGACTGTTGAAACAACGCCTCCTTTGAATGAGCCAAATTAGGGGTTTATTTTCACAGGAAGCCATTTCTGTGACACTTCTCCTCGAAAATGTGACACAACCTCGCAGAGTGTGTGGACTATCCAAATATACATTACCTTAACAAAACACACACACGTGCGGCTACACTTTTGCATGCACACACACACACAAACACACACACATGCACATTTAAATGCTAGTCAAAGCGTGACACGGATAACAGTGCCTTGGCCCACTGGCATCCGGTTCGCTACAGTCACCAGCCTTGGTAAATGGCTGAAACTCTAGTGTTTCAAAATAAAACAGAAAAACTATACAGGAGAAACCTGGACACAATAAACAAGGACAAAACTCAAGACTGCAACGGTGTGGTGACAAAAATAAACAGAGCTCAAATCTCAGGTAAAAAAAAATGGTTGAAGAGAGTAATTCTGGGAATGATTAACAGTCCCCCTGGTCTCTAAGCCCAAAGAAAGGTGTCAACATGCTTCTATGACTGCTTTTGCTTTCTCTACTGAAACCCTCAAGCTTGCGCCATACTGAGCTTAAAATAAACTAGATGTACCATAATAAGACTGCCGCACATTACTGAATGTGTCATCTGAAGAAACTTAATTTCCATTTATACTTGACACATCTTTTGAACCAAAAGTCTTACAGATTTGCCCCTATGAGCTACACATACAGTACATACTGTTCACACATATTCATGTCTGAATTTCTTCTTTAACATAATAGTTGGTGCAGTCACAAGGGGTGAAGATATCCCTACAGACCAAAATAACTTAAATGCTGTGCACATGCCCAGATGCCATCCAAATTTCATCAGCCTCATTTGTTGGTGTAACGAAACCATAGACTAAAACCTTCTTTCCAAAGAAAAAAAAAAATCTTTTTACCATTTTTTTGTGTGGCACTACACGGGTGGTTGAGGGCTCATTGGAGACTAATGTACCAGTAAAATTCAGTGGCCAAAGCATTACAGTTCATAAAAGGGGCACCAGCACAAGGGAGGAGCTGTCCCTGGGGACCAAAACAGCTTAGGACATATGAGCCCATCAAAATTGAGTTGTAAGTGACTGTGTTTTGGTGTCCCGGGAATCACAGATGGTAATTGCTAATGTTAAATCTATGTTAAATCAGGAGACTTGTATCATGCCAAGCCTATGTTACCCTGGCATAGTCTATTCTAACCATAACATTAAAATTACTCCACATCAATGCAAGTACTCCCTCTGACCTTAAAACACCTTCCTCAGATTCCTGCCGAACTCTACTGGTGATGAGATGCCCATACAAAGAGGCCTGCATGGCACATTCCATTCAGTCTCATATTCCTTTATTAGGGGCTTCATAAACTGAATGGCTACTAGGCCCTAACCAGACTATCCCATCTTTGGGCTGAATCAGACGGTGTGCAATGCCTGTCATAATGTCTACGGCTACTGAATGTCAGTTGTCTCCAAGTTATTTATGAGAATAAGCATTTTATTTTAAAACCTTTAATATGCAATATAAAAACACTGACACATTCTCCTACGCACAGAAATAGCAAGTAAAGCTAAGCGAGACCAGGTACTTTTGTGTGGTCAAAGTTCTGTTTTAAAATGAGCGATGCCAATAAATTCCTATTCTGGATGAAAATCATGAAATCTAAAACCCAAGTTCATTAATTCTTCCACAGGCTGCTTGCTAAAACTGAAAAGGGAGCCAAGCAAAGCCAAGCCAAGACTGCTGCTAATCTCCAAATATGTCAAACAAGGGCATTTAATTTCCTCAACAAGACTATGGATGCAGCTTTAATCACAGTAACGAATGACGACCATTAATCCAAATCTCTCTACTATGCATGTCTGGCCACACAACAGCCCATGTAATGCAGCAACCATAACAAGAACGATGAAACAAACAAAGCAAAGAGGTTGCCAGGTCTAGTTTAAGTGTTTATGAGGGATAAATGAAGGGTCCCCTCAATTCTCTCTGCTTGAGGAAAAATAAATTGTAAGTGCGTGGTGTGACGGGAGGGGGGGGGGGGGGTTGGGGGGTTCTGGAAGACAAAAGTGTGAGTTGCCGTCTCTGTCCTCGGCTTCAGGTTCAGGGTATTCACCACTGTGTCACGTGACATGACAGAGTGACATGGAACATGGTACCACCGCTGCCTATTCTCTCTGCCGTTCCGTTGGTCAATTCAGATGTAAAAGCATCTCCACGGCTACATAAGTGCAGGGAGGGCCCCTCCCCTGGCACTCACGCTTGTGCTGGCCGTCTTTCTCTTCCTTCTTTTATTTAGCCCAAACTTTTTGGGCTCTTTTATCTTGTGCATTCTTCAAATTTGAATATGAGTATGCAGGGAAGGGGGTGAAAAGAGGGAGCAACACAGAGAGAGAGAAAGGGAAAGAGAGAGAGAGAGAGAGAGAGAGAGAGAGAGAGAGGGAGAGAGAGGATCATAAGAGAGAGTGTGAAAGAGAAAGGATACTTTCTTTTGTCTCACGGGCTGGCATTGCAGCCTGTCATTTAAAGATCACAAAGATGGAAGAGGTCTAAATATCAAAAGTGCCTTTGTTGTCTTTGGGCTGAATAAAATTATTCAGCTGGATGTTTGCCATCTGATACATTCTTTTCGAGTCAAGGGTACACAAATCTGGTTATGGTGTCGATGCATTAGTTTGAAACGAAATTGGATTAGTTCTGATCACGGCGACGAACAATAACACTGCTCTCTCCAATGGGTGGTAGGTTTGGTAGGTCTGATGCTAATCAGATAATCCTTTCGTTTTAGCATGAATCTGCATTCACTCTCGCCAAGGTCTGCTGGGCCTCAATGCTCTGACAGAGGGGCTGAAAACAATCACTGAATTCTGCCTCCTCCAGCAAGCCAAAGTTAACAGAAAAGACCAGGAAAGGAAGCTCTTGAATCTGCACAAAAGTTATATTCATTTTGTCTGGCATAAGCTCTTGTAATGTAAACGAATAATAATGTGAGTTTGGCATTTTTTTTAAGCAAAATACTGTAGCAACAACTGTTCAGATTAGGCATCCGACCAACTAACAGTGCGTCTGTAAATGGCACTGTTTCTTCAGTAGGGAGAGGTTTTGACCCGAACAAACTTCTGCAGAAACAGGAAAACCTATCTTTACTGGCCACCACCTACGAATGCACAGTCGGGATATGACTTATACTTAGACATTTCATCAAACCCAATCTGAAACTTGATTGGAAGGTGGAAATTACAAGAATCAATCCACATGGCATGTACCACAAAACTAATCAAAAAACAACCACTTCAGGCGACCACAGTCATCATTTCTCTGACTAAATGTAGTGATCTGTTTATGTAATTTCAAAATGATCTCAAAAAATCAAATGACATTTCAGTGCCCAGTCCTGCAGAGTGCTTCTGGGCAAGGCTGGCAATGCGCTATTACACTTGGCCTTGTAAAAAAAAGTCTGCTTTGGCAGAAGAGGAGATGGGAGAGGGAGAAAGCTACACGTTGAGCTCCAAAGCAACAGGTCAAACTGTGGCTAAACAGACAAACTTCCTCCATAAAAACCACAGTATAATCCTCAGGCCGCGTAACCCCTCTCCACCAATCCGCAAGCTGCCAAACCAAACAGAGGCTGGATAGGCTGACGGAGCAAGGCAAATCTACCAGCTCCGTGCCAACCAATAAGCAGCTACAGAATCTAGCAGAGGGCTATTTAGTACCGGATACATTGCTCTCCAGGGCAACGCGCTTAAAACTTGTGTACCAGTGCACTGCCAGGAAAAGGGCAGCGCTATTCAATATTGCTGATGAAGGCTGATACCACAGAGGCTTGTGTGCAAAGTCTCGAAAGGCAAACACTTAGCGATGGCACTACCTCAAAGCCAAATAGGATCTAAGAATTTAAGGACACTCTTACCTGCACCGAAATCATATAAAACAAATTCCCTGCCAATATTGCTGAGGGCAACAAGGTATTTAGTCAGAATTGCTTGATTAATGCTCTACAGTTAGTGGAAAATGTCGGGCAAATGCCGGCCGTGGCTGTTTGCAGTCAACACAAAAACTGCTTATGTATCCTCCACATTGAAAAAGCTCAGACCATTCTCATGTGTCCTGTGTTCTATTTTTCTAAATGAGGGCCTAAGATTCATACGCTTTCCAAAAAAGTCCTCGAAACAAACAAACAAAAAACACTCAAAAAACACCTCTACCACTCACACTGTACCTTGGAAAGCTGTAGCGTGGCCTAGCAGCAGGTAGTTGAGCTCAAAACTGTAGGAGCGGATGTTCTGCACTGTCTCCCTCCGCACTGCCACCTGGTAGCTCTCCTCCATCTTGCGGGTGCAGCAGGATGGGCCCTGGTGTTTGCACACCAGCAGATCCACATCTGGAGGGGGAGAGTGAGGATGTGAGAGAGACAGACAGACAGACAGACAAAGTGAGAAACAAAAAGAAAAAGAGCATTGTAAACATTACTTGTCATTCTACTGTACTCACTGTTATTTTGCAGCACTGTGTAGCATTCATCATGTTAATAACACAGCTTTAAATTTGACATGAGTGTGTGTGTGTGTGTGTGTGTGTGTGTGTGTGTGTGTGTGTATGTGTGTGTGTGTGCATGTGAGAGAAAGAGAGAGAGAGAGAGAGAGAGAAAAGAGAGAGAGCACACAGAGTGAGTGAGAGGGGACAGATCAGGAGATCAGGCGAGAGTTTCTGTATCTGGACAGTTAAACCCAAAGGCTTGGCTCTGAAAGCAGTCATGAACCACGTAGGGAAGGAAACTCACATACACAAACAGAGAGAAGGTTGAATGGGAGAGCACACGCACACAGCCATATGCCCATGCACGCACACACCGCACACAAACCCACCCACACAAAGACACATATACTACAACACGGACAGGCACACACATTACAGAGCACACATTATAAGACCTTTCTAAACCACCTCAGCCTCTTAGCCATAACAGTCTCACTCGCATCCACACCGAGGCCATTACCTAACAGCCCTGGGCCGGCCCCAAATAAAGACCTCACTGTGACGCTCGCCTCGCAGCTCTCGTCCCCAACTTTTTGGGGACATTACCAGAGCAAGCGTGGCGGTGACATCATGGCTGTCCATAATTAGGCATGCTGCTATTAAAGCTTCTGGACTGGATGAGAGGCCCCTGGCTCACGCTCCGCTCCGCCTCAGGGGCCCCACACAGGGTGCAGAGCACAGCCGAGCTGTGAAACCTGAGAGGAACGAATCCCAAATCTCTCACTCTCGCTCTCTTTCTCGTCATATCTAGCTGTCCCTACATTTTCCTCTATCTCTCTCATTCTGTCTTTATGTGTCTCATGTTCTCATCATTCCGTCTTTCAATATCTCTCTCTTTCTGTCTTTCCTTCCTCACCTTGCAGAGGTGTGCTGTCCTGACAAGTAGGTTTCTATCTCTCTGTTTGTTGCTCTGTCTCTGGCTCTCTTGCTGTCTTTTTAATCTCTACAACTTTCACTCATTCTGCCCCCTTTTACCCCCCATGCGACCCCCAAAAAACATATGCTCCCATCTCAAAATCCTCCTCAGAAACACAATAGGCTCAGTTGCTTGCTCTCTCTCACCCTGCCTTTCTCTCTCACCCACTCGCATTGCTATCTCTTAATTATGCTCCCAAAGCCCCCCCGCTGGCACCCCCCCCCACCCTCCCACCCCCAATCCACCAGTTGGTCTCATCCCCAAGGTATGAAGTCATGGCTGACCTCTGTTCCCCATCCGCTCTCTCCTGGCTGACTTCAGCCCACCACTTTATCTCCAGCGTGAAACTAATACGTAATATGCAGGGACCAGCAGCATTTGGCGTGGAGCAGGGAGGAGGGATCGGCGACTGCAGGGGAAAAATGATCCAGACAAAAGACTTTGGCTCAATATCCTGCTTAGGCTGACTGGAGGATTGGGGCGAGAATATTCCAGAACATCAGCCAGACAATTGAGGGTCCCTCACCATCAGCCACCCCACCCAAATGACCTTGGTGCCAAAGTCTGTTGCAGTTGGGGTCAACAGACATAAGTATCACTATAAGTATCATATATCAGTTTAATTTTTATGTTCATTCATCATTTTATTTTCTTCATCACTGTTTCATTGTATACTGTATATTGACCCCAACCACTTGAAAAAGGCTAGTATGTTTCACAAAAACGCAAAAATCCAAAGATGCTTTAACATCATTGTGAATAACAAACATGTGAGCCTACCTACACCTTGTCTCATATCTCAGAGTGGTTCTCAGTCAAATCTGCCATTGACAGTGGAAAAGAGTGTGAAACAACACACACTTCGGGCCTAATGCAATTTGAAATGGACTCCAGCAGCTCCCCTGCTTGTGTTTGTGTGTGTGTGTCTAAAATTCAGCCTAAATTCCAAAGACATGGCTCAGTTAGAGCCTAATGATGTGTGCCCATGGGTCTTCCTCAACGAAAAACCGCACAGCCCCCCTGACTTGCGATCAAAACCCACTATCTTTCTAAGCTCTCTCAGGTGACAAATACCCCTTGATTAATTGAGCGTGTTTAGTAGCGGCTCCAGTGCCTTCGTAAGCCCTCTTGCTAGCACCATCTTTCTGCCCTCGTTACAAGCTGAGGTCAAATACCCACTTTTTTGTTGTTTGGAAAAGGATTAAAAAAAATAAAACGTTTGTACGAGATCCAAGTCCAACCAAAGCTACAGTCATGGAATACTACTTGGTCAATGAGGAATCCAAATAATGTGCAACATTGTTATTTCTGTTTTCACAGACAAGGGACAGCAATTTCCTGACTTTTTTTTTCTTTAGGCAGGAATAACTGTCTGGGAATGGGAGCATAGTAATTAATCTAGTAGAGGACTCTTAGACACTACTCTTGGAAGCAACGTTCCTTTAGATATTCACTCATGCACTTAAAATGACAGGATATTTAGACTAGATAGATTTTTCTTTCCCTGTTGTTATTGTGCTTGGGAGGTATCCTGACAGAAAAAAATGTTTGCAACATAATTACTCTTCTTGGGTTTTTTTTAACTAAATCTTTGCTGGGTGCAGTAAAGCACATTCAGTAATATTTGGAGGGTATGGGCTATGAGAATCTAACATGTATGGACAGAGGCAAACCCAACTTAGCACCTCACCTCAAAACGCACCTGTCTCGTCAAACCAGTCCTTACTAGCAGACTCAGAATAATTTGACCTAGACTCATCAACTCAACACCAAACACACACACACACACATGCACACACATACACCCATCCGCGCGCACACACACACACACACATACACAAAACAACAACATCTGCACCTCTACACTACAGTTTCATAGAGTGAGAGGGAAACATTCAAGGAGAGCGTGGCTACTCTATCAAAACATATCAGTGACTTAGCGCTACAGCAAGCAGGTTTCAGATTCACTGAAAAGGTCAATTACTTTGAGTATGAGGCATAAGTGCTGTGTCACTGTCAGCACTGGCCAGGGTATATCAGTATATGGTGATACTTGTGACTCAATGTCAAAATTTATTTAATCAAACCACTATTCAGCCTAGCACTGCTCTAACAAGATTAATATTGCAAACAATAAGATATTCTGATTTGCAACAGGGGATATAAATGCCATGACAACAAGTTACTTATTAAGTTGCTTACTGGGTGTTTGCGGTACTGTTAAAAGATGAAGGAGAAGAGAAATCTCTGTGGCATATTAAAAGCTGACAGAGTTGTTCCTACTACATGAGGGCAAGAGGGTTTGACATGTGTGCAAACCCCAGCAAAATCCACCTCAAATCCAATAAAAGACTCCTGTGATGTGGGATCAGACACATGAGAAGACTGAGATCATACCGGTGGAAGCTACAGCAGAGGAATGACAAACTGAATACAGAAAGATTGCTCGCTGCCCCGTTGGCACACACCAGCAAAACGTTTTGACCACTGTGCCAATTCAATATTGGTCTTCAGGCTGTGTTTATTGAACTTGTTCGGAGGGTCGGTAGATGTGAAGGTAGCACAACGACGTGCAACAGGCAGAGCCAGAAACAGCACAAGCGAAGCTATGGGCAGCAGCGCTGTGCTTTCTTCATATGCCAGAGATTGACTACATTTGCCTTATGAATGCAGCAACTGTGCAACTCATCAAAGAACATTAACAACTCTGAGCCAATGCCAAATCTCTTTGATGTTCCCCTTAGCCAAGTGTTGATGTGGTAACAACACAAAAAAAACTATGCATCAACAGCAAGTCAGACTTAAGTTATATAATTTTTACTTCCAATGCCCCCTTTTCACCCTCTTTCAAGTTGGCCATCGAAACTGGCGGCTCCACAGTACACTCATTCTAGGCTAGAATGAAATGATTTGAAGACAATAAGCAGTTAGCCAACCTGTCAGACATTACTGACATGTAATCCTAATAGGCTTTACCTGGCATGATGTCAAGGCAGGGGCACATCTAAAATGTAATAATTCAATTATTTTTATTGGCTTTTACACATGTATACAATGAAAATTAAGTGAATAAAATTAAAATATGAAAGCTCAACAAGAAAACAAACAAACACAGATAAGACTACAATGACAAACAAACAAGACAACAACAACAAAGACTGTCAGGTGGGAGATTGTCAAAGTAATCTAAAAAAGGCTGCCAAACCGTATAAAACTTTTGTAAGGATCCTCTGAAGCGGAATCTAAGTTCCTCTAATTTAAGGTGGGCCATGACATCCTTAACCCACTGACCATGTGAAGGTGGGAACCTATCTTTCCATTTAAGAAGGATGAGTCGACGTGCTAAAAGAAATGCAAAGGACATGGCCTGAGACTGACTATTAGAGAGCTAACTTTTCTGAAACCACCCCAAATATGGCGGTCATTGGGTTAGGACTAGAGGTGGGCATAGATTAAATTTTTTTTAATCTAGATTAATCTAGATTAATCTAGATTAATCATGGAATTAATCTAGATTAATCTAGATTGAAATGGCTCATTTGAATTCTGCCAAAGGCATTCAGAGTATGTGTGCTACCTAAATAATGACTGCAGTAAGTCTTTGACAATGGGTTTCTTAAGCCAGGTGGCGCATTAGACCAGGGGCTCATCTCCTGTTTCCAAAATGCATCACTAACTGCTTGACAATGCAGTTCTACTATGATACTTAGTTATGAAAATAAATCATGTTCAATAAGATGTACTTGTGTTTACTAACTGTTTATTCAGTTAAACATGAATTCTAAACTGTAAGCCTACATTACAGGTTGTGATGAACTGTTCCTAGCTGCATCCAGGGGTTAAATTGGGATTGGTTATGTGGGAGGGGGGCTCTGCCTCATACCTGCCCCCGGCATGCCTCCGCCCTGCCCCAATATACTTTTTGTAAAATAACCCTCTAATTTGATAACCATACCATATCATACAGAACCATACACCTTATCGTTTGTTGTAGGCCTATGTGTGTCTTGTAGTGCCCTGCACATTCTGGCAGTTTGAATGTAGATTGTTTGGCCAATGTACCAGATTCTACAGGTTATTGTGTATTGGTTTGAAGGATGATTAGTGGGGGGTCTGGGAGTCCTCCCCCAGAAAATTTTTACTATCATTCATGTTATTTGCTGCATTCTAGT
>JAVQKI010077919.1:0-11860 GCA_036025975.1 Nematalosa erebi
GTCAGTTATAATTGGCCTCTAACCCATTGCTGTGAAAGAAAATGCAGTTCCCTATAGAGAAATGTCAACTAAATGCTCAAAATGGATGTGCAGATGTTCAAAGCGAATATGTACTGTAACTGAAGCATTAGTGATGTTACCTTTGAAGTTATCAAATAATTACCTATTTCCTCCCTCAGGTTTTGTTGTCAGCGCATGATCAGAGAAAGCCGCTGATAGGCTGAGGGTGCAGTTTGCAGGTCTGCGGTGGAACACCAATTAGCAATAGGTCACCTCAGTGTCACTGGCAGCCACCTTTCTGAAGGCCTTAAGTGCAAGTGCCCTTAGTCTCGCGCACGCACACATATACACACACACACACGCACGCACACACACACACACACACTCTCTCTCTCTCTCTTTCTCTCTGTCTGTCATTCTCTCTACCTCTCTCTTTTTTACACTCTCTCTCTCCTCTCTCTCTTTTTCTGAAACACACACATACACACAAACACACACACACACACACACACACACACACACACATTTCCAAGACCACTTACCCACCTTTCCAATTACAATAGCATTTGTGCTAATTGAGCTTTTTCTACTATACAGCACACAGTGTTTTCGAGTTTCAGCCACATAATAATAGGAAAATGTTTCCTCCATAATCTTACACAAAGAACATGTAAATTATCTCCGAACATTTTAATTACAATTTCACCAAGGAAATGTTAAATCTTGTGAGACTTGGCCTTGTTTACATTTACATATTGAATTCCCATTTGCTAAGATACAACACTGAATCATTTGGCACCTCTTACATGGTAGTGTTTCTCACTGAATATTCACTGTTGCCAAATACTGTAGCCTTTCCGTTGGTGTTACTTATTTATTTAATTGAATTATTTTCTACCTAAGGAGCAGGAGCAGCAGCAGCAGCAGCAGGATGTGAAGATCTGTAGATCTGTTCTTAGCATGGCTGTCTACTGCAGCCCTTGTCTTCACACTCCTACCCTGATCCTGCCATGGTGGATGTCATGCTGCGTTTGGCCATTAAGCACTCGCTCACACAGCATATAGCACTTTCTTCCTAATCAAAACCCCCACTGTAGCTGCCTTGCACTTAATGTTGAACAGCTGCAAGGGACCTAGTCAAAGAAATATGAGACTCTGTGTTTCAAGAAAATGATGTGATTTCCTGGATTTTTTTTTTCTTTTTTTGCCATTCTTATTTTGGCTATTTGTGATTCAGAAGAACCAAGAGACCTAGACTTTGTAAATGCGTCCAGAACCCCGCTCTTATGACCAATTACTGTCCTCATGTAATGTATCAGTGATACATCTATTTTGGTTGTGACTGACGCCAGCTGGTGTCCTAAGCGCTCATCATCTTCCGAAACATTGATCTGTGATATTGATCAGCGTTAAATTGAGAGAAAGGGGCATGCATATGGGTCCTGCGAAACTTGAGACACTGCAGGTTTTTTTCTCCACTAGATTTCTTTTGCTGAAAAGGCATTCTTCATGCAGGTTCAATGAGTGTTAAAGTCAAATGAAGGTTACTGTGGTATTTTAAAGTACCGTCCTCGAGGGTTATATTGAAAACTATAATAGGTTAAAATACCTCTGAGTTTACAGTAAAGGAGGCAGTGGCAGAACGACTGCGCACCGGGCCCTGGGGCAAACGTGAATCAAATCCCTCCAACCCCCCACCCCTGCATGCACACAAACATTCTTAAACGCAAATATGTGATCAAACATGATTGTGGGGGTGGGAGGGTGGCGACGTAAGCCAGATCGCCTACTTACTTTTTACCCAGACTGATGAATTTAGTGACCATGATCCATATTCTGTGCAACCTGTTGTGTTGTGCTAGCTCCTGCAAGAGGGTGATTAGTCACACGAGTGGGACTGAAGTTATACTAGTTATACTCATGGGTGTGGTTTGGCTGAGTGCCGTAGGTAACCACACCTGTGAGGATATCCACAAACAACCTCACAACCTCAAGTGTTATATTGCTTTTATACAACAGTTCCATTGCAATCTAACAAAGTTTTAATAAACTGAATTGTTTTTTCTACCATTTAGTTTTCATTTCTGCTCGTTCATTCTCCGCCCCTCAAAATAGTTCTAAGCTTGGTTTTGCATCTCCCATTTCCAAGTAATGCAACAGTTATTCAATGGCTTGAAAGTTGTCTCAAAAGAAAATGTGAAATGAAGAGTCACCCATGGTATATTGTGGAATATCCTCACTCCTGGTGACGCATACTGTAGAATTAACTGTTGTATAAACAGAATTACTTAGCCTTTGGTTTCATGCCTGCGGCCGAACCACAGTACACCCATGAGGATATCCACAAACAACCTTACTCCCAATCATTTTATGTTGCTTAAATAATTGACCTCCGAACATTGGGAAGGCCCATTCAAAATGAATGGAACCTTCTGCAGCATTCTGCAGAGCCATGTAATAAGTTCATATAGTGATCAAGTTAATGTTGTGGAACATATGTGATCAATCTATGAAAATGATGTACATCTGATTTTAAACACAGCACAAAGATGTTTTAGAAAACATCAGAGGATAAATTATTATTAAAAGTTTTATTTGTAGAACAACAGTTTTTACACTGAGTGGAATGTCTGCCCGCCAAAATGGAAACTCCATGTCTTTTTAAGAATAATCTTGGAACTAGATTTGAAACTTGGATGGTTAAGTGAACTTAGAACACTCAGAGCTAAATGTCTGGTCAACTGAGGCAGTTTGGCTCTGGTTAATAGAGGAGCACTTGACTGCATCTTCAGCAATGCCATTTGAATCCAGTACAGATCTAGTGCAGTTTGCATGTCGAGATACAGAATATCTGTTGCTTGAGAAAAATCTTGGCATTCGATTTGAAAACTGGGATGGTTGAGTGAACTTTGATTACTTAGAGTAAGTGTTTCTGTGTGGTCTTCTGTACAAGCGTGCTACAGAAGTCAGTTTGGCTGTGAAGAGGTGAGGAATCTGACCGCATCCTCAGCAATGCATTTTGAAGCCAGTTCAGATCAGTGCATTTTTCATCTCAAGTAAGGTACATAACACCTGTTTATGTTGAGGTACGTTTGTTTGAATCAGGAAAAGTAAGAAATATAAGAATGAACGAATTAGTAAGTTAGTGAGTGAGTGAGTCGGTCAGTCAGTGAGTGAATGTGTGAGTTATTGAGTGAGTAAGTGAATGTATAACTCAGTTTTAGCTATTTTCCAAAGCTACTTGCATCAGAGATAGATGGCCTGCTTATCCCAAAACAGCAGATTCTCTGCGTTTGATGTAATAGATTTAAGCATGGATGAAGTAGTGTTTTTTAAAGCAGCACCCCTGTCGTCGGCACTTACTCAGCACCAGGGGGTGTGAGTGTGAGGGGGTGGAGGGTAGTTGAGCAGGCGGTGGGGGGTGGATTGATGCTCTGAGGGTTACAATGAGATGAGAGTCTCAGAGAACTCTTCGGGCGATGAGAGGGAGACGAGACTCTGCCAAATGACTTATTCATGGCTAGTGCAGTTAACACAAGTCTACTGCTGTTGTTGCTGTTTGGTCATGGATGAGAGGTGACTGGCGAAACACTGGGTGATGTTTTAGGGATTACTCTCTGCGATTTCGTAGTTTTCTTATGGTGAACTGAAGCATTATGCTTTCATTGTTGCAAAAATATGTTCTTTTTTTTACACCAACATACCTAAATTCTAAACACGAAGCAGTTCTAATGTTTTCTTTGTTTCAAAATACACAGTTTTAAAACAAACTAAATATCTGTTTTTTCAAACTAACAATTATTTAATCTTGATTTACAGAATGAAACCACTGGTAGTAGTTAATTCTGAGGGTGTTTATTCATCTGAAGTAACTGTTGTTGGGTGCAAATGAGTCTAACAAGTGTAATATTTGTTGTTTCCTCTGAGGCCTCAGGTGATGTGTTGTTCACAGTACGCCTGTATCTACTGTAGTTGATTTTGACTTTTTTTTTGGTCTGTTTTTCTTATACTATTGCAGTAGTATCGCTTTAACTCATAAACTATTCCAAAATCCACGACAGGTATAAAGATCCAAGTGAAATTGCATGTACATTTGATACAGATCAGGGGCTGAAGTCTTGCTACTATAAATGCTGATGCTTTCAAAGAGATTATCTGTCATCCCACCCAAAAGCAGCTGTGCAAATCGTATTATGTGCAAGTGCTCACCATTTTGAACAGAAGATGCACATTTGGTGTATTTTGGGCTCGCAGTGGCAAAATAAATACTTGTAAATAAATTTCTTGAAAAAGTGTACATGCAGGGGGGGATATAATTTATATTTACAGCAAAGATCATTTAGGGCATTTGTGTAGCTTTGGCTTACTGTTCTTATGGATTCAGGCAACCGGCTGTTGACAAGAATTTGCAAATAAATCCCAAGATCATGATAACACACAGTATGTAGCAAACTCTACAAAGAGTTGCTCTGTCAGAAGGCATTCTTTGTCACTATGCCCTAGACTTTGATTCCCTGAGTCGTTGTCCTTAGTTTAGAATGTCCACTTTCTCTTTTACGGCCATTACAGCATAATGTTGTGCCCAACTCTCTCGGTATGTCAGTTGGGGTAAAGCAATTCAATTAGAAGACACTATAAACGGTGGACTGGATTATCCTCTTTGGTTTCCTCAAGTGTAATGATGTGACAGTGTTTAAGATTTGCCTTTTTTCCTCTCGCTAAAGAAGGAGACTCTTAATGGAAAATGCCTTTCTGGAAAACTCCTTCATGGTCATTATTATACCTGCTTTCCAAATGGTCACCGTCATTAATGAAGCACTCTATAGAATTTCATGCATTAAACTCACATAAATTAGTAGGAGTTGTCCTCCACCTTGTCCTGCAGACTATGTTCTGTTTTTTTTTCTTCAACACTTGGTGGTAGAACAATTGTTAATGCTCTGGGGGATGGGTTTTACTCATTTCTCACTCTTTTTATTTATTTATTGGTAATTAAGAATGGATTTTCATTGTGCTTTAGGATTGGCACAGGCCATAGGCGTGTTGTAACAAGTAACATTGATGAATACTTTCAATTATTCAAAGTTATGAATGTAAGAGTGCATAAAATGTAGTTCCTCAGTTTCTCTATTGAAAATGCATGTTTAATGACAGAGACTTTAATAAAGTGGTAGTCAGTTACATCAAGTAATGCATGGGCTGTAAGGCCCTTGCTAGCCTTCCAAGTGACTTTGAAAAGTTGGACCATTTTAATCTTTAATCACTTTTCAACTTTTCTGCTGAGCAGTTTTAGAGAAAGCACAATGTTTTGCCCTAGAATGTTCTGTTCTAGAAGTGTGACTTCTGGGAACAAAATATTAGCCCCAGTGATGTCATGTCACTTTCTTCCAAGTTTGACAGTCTTCCTTTTAATAGCCTTTTCACAATATGGGATTGAGTCTGGTCTGAATACTTGGCCCACTTCCCTGGGGTGGAATCTATGTACATTAGAACACAATGCCTCTGTATTCTATTGCATAGACCAGGGATACTCAAATGGCGGACCCCGGTCCGGATCCGGACCCAAACGCAATGTCAGCCGGACCCGACACATTCGCGCCGATAAATTACTTGCGACCGAGTGAAGTTCGATCAGGGGGGACGGGGCGTGGCACTATGGACTATGGTAGGAAGGGTGCAGACACAAGACCTCCGTGTACTTCGATCAGGGGGGAGGGGGCGTGGCAGTATGCCTGGTGCAGATATAAGACATAAGACTTTCATATACTTCGATCAGGGGGGCGTGGCACACGGACCCAGGAAAGACTGGACACTGGGTGAGTGGACCTTTAGACTTTTTAATTGAGTATCCCTGGGGTAGATGGTGATAGTACAGCAAGTGCCACTTCAGAGCCCCCAGAACATTGTAGTTAAAGGAGAAGGAGAAATCCGTTGTGATTCAGTCCATTGCCCTGTTGTTCGATATCAGTGCTGCCTGGAGGAAAACGAATCAGCAAATTTGATACACCAACTAGCAAACTGGCATAGGAAAGTGAAACTGAGTGAGTTTCCATGCCCCATTTGATCAGTGTTAGCTGCTGATTCCCTATTCGGGCTATGTTGTATCAATTATTTCTGTTCTCTTCTGATAAATAGCACTCTGTGACCTTGAACAACAGGGCTCTGGTTCACACTGAATCACACTGGATTTATTTTTTAGACCCCTGAAGTTGTTGGATATTAACTCACTTCCAATCCAGAGATCTCCAGGGAGAGGGCAACACTGTGGAACACAAACACATCATGAGGTTTGGATGACACCCGATTAATCAATCAATCAACCAGTCAGTGAAGCAAATAAGAAATTAACAAATTCAAAAAATGGAGAACATTAAACTCCACCAAAACAAAGAAAATTCAACTCAGTCATAAACTGTTAATGCTGAAGCTGGCAGTTAGCAAAAAAAGGTCACTAATTCTCAAGAGCAAACAGTTTTTAAATCCATTTCATTCATGGTAGTAGTTTTTACAAACAAATGTATGATTTTTGTACAAGAAAAATAGTGAACATAGACTGAACTCACGGTTCGGATGCATATCAGGTCTGCCATGCAAGTTAGAGTTAGGAGGAGGATCATGAGAGGAATGTCTGATGTCATCGGAGGGGGAGGAGCCCAAAGTGGATGTAACAAGATCAGGACCAGAGATATCACTGGCAGAAAACTTCCTAGGCTTAGAGTTCTGAGGACAGAGAAAGAGAGGATTTGACACTATGAATATTTTTCTCAGTAGCTGCCTTCTTGTGAGGAAATATGTTGGCCACCTGTACACTATGTTCACCTGTGACAGGTGTAAATAAGCTGGTCACATTTATGTTCCTGCGACAAGCTTAGAGTAAATGTGACTGGCAGATTTACACCTGTCAAAGGTATGCTTAGCGTAAAGGTGGGTGGTGCATTTACACCTGTCACCAGTGTGCTTAAAGTAAATGTGGCTGACATATTAACACCTGTCTCAGGTACGCTTAGAGTAAATGTGGCCAAAATATTTATACCTGTGAAAGATTATTGTACTCTGTTGAGTAACTTCAACTCTTTGCAGTGGGCCCTTGAAACAGTCTGATATATCATCTAGTAATCGCTGCACATCCTGCACAGTGATCCTGAAGCAGGAAAGTTATGTACTCTAATGTGTGTCTTTAAGAGGGTCAAAACATAATGTCCATATACTCTACCTTCCTCTTGGGTCCCAAATTCATCATTTATCACACCTGAGCATAAAAGAGAGGAAACATCAAAAGTCACTGTACAGTTGCAAATTCAGTCACACTATACTAGACATGAAATGTAACTAAAGACATGAAATGTGTTATCATGCTAGCATACACACACAGACACACACACACACAAAGAGATGGGAAAAAGAGAGCGAGAGAGAGAGAGAGAGAGAGAGAGAGGGCCAGATACAGAAGACTAGAGCTTTAATGTTGGGTTTGCCTTTGAGTGTGTGTGTATGCGTGTGTGTGTGTGTGTGTGTGTGTGTGTGTGTGTGTGCATGCGAGTGTGCATACGCATGCGCATGCATGTGTATACTTGTGAATTGCCGTATGCTATGCCATTCAGACGTGCCAAAGCCACCTCCTGTACAAAAGTCTAACTCTGCCACTGGATGGATTGGTGAATGACCCAGCTGAGGAGAACATGAAACTACCGATCAGCATGTGTGACCGCCTAGTTTCATACTGTACTGTACTTGCACAATTTCACAGTTCTCAGTTGTACAGTGGTGTCTTGTCCCTACCTGCACTGGGTTTCCCAAAACTGTCTTAGTGCTAATTAATTCTTAAAATATGCTATTTGCTATTAGCCTGGCCTCGCCCATGCTTCCTATGACACTGCACAAAATTTTGCGATCAAGTCAACCGGCCAACCTGCCTGTTTACTGCTTTTCCAATGGCAGAAATCTTGGGCTCCAATGAGAAGCAAGCTTTCGCTCCAGGGTGAAGGAGCCAAGCCATGTTTACATTAGATTCCCGCTCTCAGAAAGCGGTTAGTACATCAGATTGGCCAGACTAAGCTTGTCAGAGCTTTTGTTATGAAGGCAAAGCTAATTTGCTATATATAGGGACCTGGTTCATGCTGCCTGATGCTATTGAAGGCACAGTGGTGTGTTTTAGGGACCTGGTTCATGCTGCCTAATGCTATTGAAGGCACAGTGGTGGATTTCAGGTATGATAGAGTTGAACAGCAAGGTGAAGTCCACAAACAGGATCTTTGCATACAGTAGGTCCCTGGCTGTTCAAGGTGTTGTAGTACAGCCCGATATTCACTGCATCACCCACTGACCTCTTTGCCCTTTAGACAAATGGAAAGGGGTCCACCAGGTGTCCTGTTTTGCTTTCATCCAAGATGGTGCAGCAAATGGCAGCACTCAGGTACTCTCTGGTACACTCTGAACCACTCATGCAAACTGGGGTACTGTTCTTTGACCAAAGAGGGACTGTTTATTTCATTCATCTAGGAGGTTTCGTGGAACTTTTGCTTGGAAGAGCAGCCACTGTTTAGTTGTTGTTAACAGCAGCTAATGCTAACTGAAGGGGTCACAAGGAACTTTCAGTTTCGTTTCCTGTGACCCCAATAGCATCAGGCAGCACGAACCAGGTATCCTCACTGCCAAACTCTCTCAGCTTTCTGTATCTCCTGCCATCTGTCAATAGATCAACGGTTTCCTGACTAAAAGGACACAACAATATGTGGCTGAGAGACGACACATCCATTTCACATTCTGACATTGAATATTGATTCCACTGTTTCTGACTGCGGCCTGGATTACACCTACCTTTAAAAGGCAAAAAAGTTAACGCTTTGTATTTTTAAAATTTGATAAATTGATTGAAAAGTGAACTGGCAGCTGTCACTAACTTAAAATGGGGCACAGAAATTCCCTATTAATTTCCCTATGCCCCATTCACTTAATGTCACCTGCTGGTTTGCTATTTGGTCAAGGTTGTGTCAAATTTTCTCCCTCTTTTCCCAACAGACAGCATTCAGTGACCTAAAACAACAGGGCTGTGGACTGAATCACACCAGATTTGAAAACCAGTGCACACTCAGCTGATATACATGTAGGCAAGAATTAGGACTGAATCACACCAGCATTAGGAAGCTTGCTGTGTTATCCAGACAATTTATGGATGTCTAGAGCACTATCTACTAGAGCGCATGCAAAAGTTTTTATAGGCCTACAGAGGCTATATTGCCTGCAGAGTTTAAGAAAATTGTCCAGGAAGTTGCAGACACTAAATACAACTCTGACCTGAGGTTAATGTCAATGCCGACCATATTACGCAAATAGGCTGTAATAATAATGGAATGTGTTATGTCAGGATCCTTGTGCCACGTGAAAGAGCCGGCATAACAACACACCTCAAACCAAACAGACATTTCCACGTACAGTAGGGAACTTATTAAACACATCAAGCACATATGATAGACAACTGCACATATACAGTAGGCTACATAAACACATCAAATACATACATACTGTATGTAATAGATGTAAGGGTAACCTCCCTCCCAACATTTCAAGAGTCTCCTGATCCATAGTTCGAGCCTTGGGTTTGAATACGCGGGACGACCTCGGTTACACATACAGAATGTGCAGCACAGGGGGGTAGTGCAAACACCACAATACAAGACAATAGAGACCAGCAATGCTCATGTGATCTTAGACAGCACAGTTTAAGAGCGTGAAGTACTGATAGAGACCAGTAGATTGCAACAGGCTGAGGATGTAATTCAACTACAGTACAGGTGATCACAGCTCTTAGATAAAAACTGTACTTCAAGTAACTTGGCCTCTTACCTGTGAGAGATCTGGAGTAAGGAGTGACGGTCCTTGTGGCGGTCGTGACTTGGAGACGTTCTTTTAGTCTCTTATTCTTTTAACTCTGTTTCTTTCCCTTTCCCCTTTCTCTGTGTGTCCGAGTGTTTCTTTTTTGGTTGTTTTTCCTATGCCTTCACATCGCACTGGGGCTTTGTTTCCACTGGGGCTTTGTTTTCACTGAGTGAGTGACAAATGGTGTGCTGTGCCGTCCTCTATTCTGTTCTAATGTTACTCAATCACAGCAATTTATGACCCTGGTGAGCATAACGATGACAAAACATATCAGAGGGAGAGCAAAGATCTCCACATTCCTTCATTCTAATGGGCGGGTACTAAAAGCCCAAACCTCTTATCGATTGCTGTGTTTACAGTGGGTTATGTTCATTTCCAGTAAGGAAGCTTATCTGCACTCTTTATTACCACAGTGTATGTGAGTTATTGTACCATATAATCCCTCTAAAGAAAGATGAGGCACAGTAAATTACTATAATGTGATACAATATAGACTTCCTGAATAAGGAAGCATTTTTTCTCCCTACCAACAACATTTGGTGACATGGGACAGCAGGGATTTGGATTGATTCACAATGGATTTCTTCTTTAACCACTGTAACAATCTTGGTCGACAAAGCAGCAAGGAGGCTTCTTATGATCTTATTTAAGCGTGAAAGATGAAATCTGTTTTATCTTTCAGAGTTAAATTAATTAAAAAATTGCTGGCTGTGGCAATCATTTTGAAAAAGTATAGCTTGCAACATGCTGAAAAAAACAACTGAAGTAGTTCATTTTTCGTAGCTGTGAACTTAGTTCAAAACTTTGAATCATGAACTGAACTACTTCATGTAGAAAGTGAACTTTCCCAACACTGACGGACAGTGTGACGAGGACATGTGAGAAAGACCAGAGAACAGGAGGAGGAAGGAGGAGAGGAGGAGTGAGAGAGAATGAAACAGAGGGAGAACAAAGAGAGGAAGGGAGGGCAGGAAGGAAGATGGTGAAAGACTAAGGGGGAAGAGAGACAAAGAAATGCAGAATATATTATCAGTCACACTGGATATGTTGCAGAAATGAAAAGACAATTTCATGACTTCTGACCTTTATATACTCTTTAAAGACAAACTACACTGGGCGAAGGTGTAACAGCTAGCAATCACTCAGCTAAGGACCCTGCTGTCCTGCAACACACACAACAGACAGGCAGAGTCAGGGACACTGGTGGAGCCCTGCGGACTGCAGCACCCTATGGTATAGGGACCATGACAATTTTCACACAATTATAATAATAATGGCAATAATGATAACTACATCTGCAATTACCATAAATTTCACATTGCATACAAATGTTTAAAAAAGTTTTTTTCAATGTGCAGTTTTTGTGCACAAATATCTTGGTTGCTTGGTTGCAAGGCCATTGCTAAGGTAGACATGGTGGTTGCTATGCTACTTAGTAGTTACTTGTGGAATTATGTTAGTTGCCATTTGGTTGCTAGGCCATTGCTGAAGTGGTTGCAGCAGCGCAAAATTGCATTTGACCAATTCCAAAAATGGAAGAATTTTATAGTCAACATGGATGAGCAGAGGTGGCTTTGAACAAAGGTTCAGGCATGCTGCTAATAATGTGCATTATTTCCTTAAACTCCTGTTAGAAAGCATTGTTTGACAAGTTTCAGAAATAACAGTAAAACATAACATGTTTTAGAAAGCAAACTGCTAAACATTATATTTATAGAAAATATGTTAAATGGCGAGATATACTCAACATACTCCTTTGAGTACTTAGCGATCAAAGTCAATACCGACCACAACTTGCTCTTCATTACGCTGTACAGACCGCCGAAAAATTCACCGTGCTTCTTACCAGAGCTCTCCTCCCTCCTATCCATGGCGCTCACCAACTTCGATAGGATAATCGTCGTAGGAGATTTTAATATTCATGTTAATAAAAACCACGACCTGAAGGCCAGAGAACTGCTAGACACGCTAGATGGCTTTGGAC
>JAVQKI010077938.1:0-11259 GCA_036025975.1 Nematalosa erebi
ATTGTAAAGGTGTGAATGTTGAAGTTCATAGACAAGTCAGACAAATGTTCCTCAAACTGAGTTCACTGATGCATACTGTACATGGTATTAAATATGTAGGCCTATTTCATATACACAGGCAATATCTACCTCATATGGTCAAATTCTGAGCAGCTTTGGGTTTATTGCTGTTTATCTTTTATACTTTCCTCTTTAAGCACCACTCCCCCAGCTCAACCCATAGTTGTGTGCATGTGATATGATATGGCAGTGCCACAGTTTTGAGTTCCATAGCCATGATGTGTATCTGTGTGACCTTCATGTGTGTGTGTAAGCTCTATGTGAAATGTTTCGTTTTTGAGGGTTTTACAGGGTACATATGAAGAACTTTGAAAAGAAATGTGTAAAGAAATGTAGTAAAATGTGTGTGCGTGTGCATGTGTGTGTGTGTGTGTGTGTGTGTGTGTGTGTGTGATCAGACTGCCCAGGGTGGGGGCCATCGTACTCTACTGTATGGCCATGCGGTTCTCCTCAGACACTCCTATAGTGGAATGGTGAGTGTTTCCCTGCAGTCATTTTCATCCAGCCAGCAGTACATCAAATCCGTCACTTCTCTGCCATTCAGGCTCTCCCTCTCCTGTGTGTGTGTGTGTGTGTGTGTGTCCCTTCTGTGTGTCCAGTACCTCTGCTGTTTATCAACATCACGCTCCTCAACTGATAAACTAGCATTTGATGTTGGTCTGCAAGATGACACAACAGGTATGTCTGCTTGTCAGAACCCCCACAGCACTTTATAATAGACTGATATTTCACAACAAAGTCTGTCTGAATTCATCCAGTGTATTAGCCAGTTCTACCGTGTCACATATTGTGCTTGTATACTGCAACATGATCAGGCCTATTGTGTGCTTTATTACTCCTGTGTTTAGCCACATGCTTTGATTTTCTAAAACTGGGCTGCATTGAACAAATCCCAGTTCATCAAAAACATGACCATCATAGCATTTCTGTGAACAGGTGAGGCATGTTGGTGGACTATTCATCCGGCCTCCAAACAACGATCAGAAGGAGAAAAGGTGCGTGTCGGTGATGACCTCATTCTGGTCAGCGTCTCCTCAGAACGCTATTTGGTAAGCCACTGCGAACACTAATTGGTTTTTGAAATTGAATTTCTTTGTCATTGTTTTGTCAATGATTGTGCATGGAAACAATCAAGATTAGATTTTTCTTTACTTTTAAATGCCTCTTTTTTTCTGTCACTCAGCAAAATGTTTCATCTTTTTCTCTCTGGGTCTATCGTTGTCTTCCATTCTTCTCTTCTTTGCTCTCCAGCACCTGTCCTATGGGAATGATAGCCTACACGTGGATGCAGCGTTCCAGCAGACCCTCTGGAGTGTGGCCCCTATCTGCTCAGGAAGCGAGGTTGCACAAGGTGGATATCTTTCTCGTAAACAAACAATTTTCCAAACAATCTACATTTTAACAAACTGTGAATTAAAAATCCAAAAAGGAATGATTTTCACAAGTAAAAGAAGCAGCTGTGTTGACTGATAGGCATCTTGAAGGCTGAGCTTAAACCATATTTTTGGGACACAAGAATATGATTTACTGTAAGCCTGCAAAGCCTACCTAATGCCAAATACAGTTTCAGCCTGTTGGTACTTAGTCCAGTACTCTTTCCAGTTGGGACTGTTTTAGCCTCACCTTCACACTCATTTGTGCTATCAGTTGAATGCTTCAGGTATGTGTTAAAAGGACACAGTCTTTGGCACATCTCAATGTGTAGGCTAGTAATATGCATCATGTGTGAAGGTATTAGTTCAGTATTAGGTCATGATTTTAGCTGAAATGACTGTTGCAGTAACTGTGACGGAAGTGACAGACTTAAGTATTTGAAAAATGTGTACGGGCAGCAAAGGGTGTAGTTGTGCACTTTTCTGACTTATGCACCTGTGAGAATTAGGCCCTTACTGTTTTGATGTTATATGTGATATTTGAAATGTGTGAAAACAAGTAAGAAAAAGCGGTAATTCAATCGATTCATGGTATAACGCTCAGATGGCATGTTTTTTTAGATACATGCATAATGTAATGTAATTGTAAGTAGCCCCCAAAAGAGAAGTCAGGCAAAAAACATTTTCAAAATCACTGATGTCTTCAGATAAACAGCCAATGCGCTTGTGTTGACCTCATGTGCTTGGCTCAGGCTTCCTGATTGGAGGGGATGTGCTGCGGCTGCTCCACGGTCACATGGATGAGTGCCTGACTGTGCCATCTGGAGAGCATGGAGAAGAGCAACGCAGGTCGGTCTCTTGCCGCTCTCGAGGAGAGCACCTCCATTGTGTGGTGCCGGCATGCCTCCACGAATTTACCATTTATGGCTTCCCCAGGAGGTCTCCTGTTGACAGGGTTTACAGAACAACTTGATTAAGCATACGGTGTTGTTATGGCTGTGGACAGATTGTCAGCACTGCGCTGACTCCTTGTGTTGTACATTATACCTCAATGTTGTATTTTAGCAAACCAACATGAAAGGAAGTGTTTATTTTGCAGATAGCCACGAGTCTCAGTTTATTTTGATGTCATTTATTAGATCTGTTGTGGGTGGGGGTGGGTGGGGGGTGGGGGGCAGAGTGTGTGCTGGTCTAATGACTGTAATATAGTCATTAGATGAGCATTGAATCTGTTCATGGTTGCAGTATGGAAGGAGAGTGTAGTTTGGTACAGTGCTACATTGAGATCATGATGACCCTGTTGTAACAGATGCATTTTGCAAATCCTGCTTCAATTTGGCCTCTGAGAAATAAATAAAATGCAGACTGTCCACAGTGACCTTTCCACAAGAGTTGAATCTAAATACATGGGTACTGTGATGGTAATCTGATGGTGACAAACATTGTCAGGATTTACTGATATATGGTGTTGGGGCCTATACCTCTCTACCTCTCCATCACTCTGATTAATGAATCCTCTTATATGATTGTGTATAGCCGTCTCTGAGCAGGGGATCACTGTCTCTTCCCTGGAAGCACTTCTCTAAACACTGTCATAAAACTAAAGGTCTTTTGGAATCTACACACACATTTTACTCCATAATCATGTCCTGTTGACTTTTTTAGCCTAATTTTGTTGCTTCTAAAAGCCTAGAACTACGCAACTACATTAATGTATCAGATGTGAAACAAGCCTTTCCTTGTCATTTCCTCGTTTGGCTGGCTTGCCACTGTACAATAGTCTATAGAAATTTCAAAATGACCATTGACATCTATATTCTGGGGTCCTGAATATATACTTCCACTGTGAAGTCCTTTGACACTGACAGTAACTCTGGATGTTTAAACATTCTGACTGTTAGGAAGCAAACTTGACTCCTGTTATGCAAAAGACTAAAAGCAAGTTACCTTATCTGGAGCAGAGTCACCTTGTAAGCAAATTGCCATGTTGCATTTATTTTAGATGCACTTTTTGTCCAAGCTAAGTAGCCCACCTCCAAAGTAGGGCGCATGCTGCTCTGATTTCACTAGAAGAGATGCGTGAGAGAAAGGAGAGGTAAGCCACTCTGGGATTTGAACAGAAGGTCTCAGTTTTTCGTGTAAATGTACTCTCTTCTGACCAAAAGCTACTCCCAAGATGGAGCTCTGACTTTTTGAATAATTACAGAATTGCTTTGCCTCCTAGGACCTCTTGCGATGGAATAAATTCATCACATGAATGTTCCCTGACCTAGTTATCAGGCTGCACTAGACGACAGACAAATTAACAGTGTAGCTGAAGAGTTTCTGAATGGTTATAAATGGACACTATTTACAGAATTGTTTGTAAAAAATAAGTGAAACCATAACGATAATAAAATAAAAAAACATTCAGTGTATATAAAAAGTAATAATATGCTGACTCCATTTTTACATGTCAAAGGCAGTGCTCCCAATTGTGCGCGCAGTAACCCTGAGCTTGTCCTGTTCACAGGACAGTGCACTATGAAGGGGGAGCCGTCTCCACTCATGCCCGCTCCCTCTGGAGACTGGAGACTCTGCGAGTTGCGTAAGTCATGTGTTGTTGGCATCAATCTCTACCCTGCCGGAATTTCTGCCAAACTGTAAACCACAGGCATGTCCTGGGTGAGCATAGACACACTTAGTGTGTGAGGCAGGCATGCCACACATAGCTATTAATGAATAGTAAGGTGTTTATCAGCTTTAAAATGGCAATCAGAACTGGTAGCTATGGAGCTGGTGGCATTATGTTTCCCAAACAATTCTGTGAGTTAATTTTTTCCCTTTAGCAGGCCAGTGCTAGGTCATCTGTTACATTTTAGGCCACTGCACATATGTTGCTTTTCTGAGTGGTTTGGTGTTCTAAAAATAGCCAAAAGCCTGAGGCATTTTATCAATTTGACATTTTGAGGTTTGGGCCACACGTCTCAAGGACCTGCTCTTGTTCAACCTGGATCTGTTGTCTAATTTTATCTCTGTAACTGGAAGTTACAGTGCACCATCCTCTATATCCTGCCCTTTTGAACTTGTTTCTCATTTGAAGTATTGGGACAGTCGTTGTCTCTTTTTGGTCACTTCAGTCTAAATTCAAACAAATAGATCATGTTTGGCAATATTGGACCCCACAAATATTGTTGGTTTTAGCAGTCATTACACATTGCTCATTTTGGTTTTGATAGGCCATTTGGAGCATGCTGTGCTCACAGTGCTGTAGTGGCTGAAATAATGAATTCATGCCTGTGTTTAAAAATTACAGTATGGATATATATATACGTACACCCACACACACCCACACACACTATTCCACAAGAATTCCACTTGACGTGTGTGATTATGTAAAACATTTCTGTCATTTTTTTGTTGTAGAGCCAAAAATAGCTAATGTTAAAATTTCATGTAATCATTGGCATCATACAGTAGTATGGCATTTTATTGGCATTATGGACGTAACAAAAAATACCATTTTTCATGAAGTTGCCCATAAGTGCATTTTGCCATACATGATCAGTGCTGTATGTGTTTGTGTATGTGGGATTGCTAACAATGAAAGACAAAGCTGAAACAACAAACCCCAGTGGCCTCAGAAAGCTGCTTAAAGTCACGGAAAGTGGATACAATCTATTACCTTTAAAAAAGTACTTAGCTTTTGGCATTTTTTAGTTATTTGATTGTAGTACAGGCATTTTCACATTTTATGAAATGGACTTGCCTTGGTGTGCTGGACAGTTGTGTTCATATTACTGTAGGTAGTAGAATATTTAATGTGAACAGCAGCTCTTGAAAATAGAGCTGTCAGTTGATGCTATTTTAGGAGAGTGGAAATAAAATGATTTTTTTGAATGCAGATGGAGTGGCAGTCACACTCGTTGGGGCCAGCCCTTTCGTCTCCGGCACGTCACGACTGGGAAGTACCTTAGTCTGATGGAGGACAAGAGCCTGGTTCTCATGGACAAGGAGAAGGCTGACATCAAGTCCACAGCCTTTTGTTTCCGTTCCTCCAAGGTACTGGACAGCAATATCCACAGGTTCCAGTGTTTGTTGGATGTTCAGAAACTGGGCATGTTTTCTTTCCTCTAACTGTCAAACTTTTCCTTTTCCTTTTCCAATGCTCATAGGAAAAACTGGACTTGGGCTTCAAGAAAGAGGTTGATGGCATGGGAGTAGCTGAAATTAAATATGGCGACTCTGTGTGCTACATTCAGCATGTGGACACATGTCTGTGGCTGACCTATCAGTCAGTAGATGCCAAATGTGCACGCATGGGTGGAATACAGAGAAAGGTGATGTGGACACTTGAATCACATTCCCCATCAGTAATCAGTTATTAAATGTATGTTTACTTGTATTGCCTCAAACGCGAACACCGTAAGTGCGACTGTCTTTCCATCAATTACCTACAGCACAATAACTACCAAAGGGAACATCTTGTATCCAAATGTTATTGTATGCCTTTATATTCATTTGTAACTTTCCTTTGTTGTGTTGTGTGACTTGTTTAGGCCATCATGCATCACGAGGGCCACATGGATGACGGGCTGACACTGTCCCGCTCTCAGCACGAGGAGTCCCGCACTGCCCGCGTCATCCGCAGCACAGTCTTCCTCTTCAACATCTTTATCAGGTCCGGCTCACTTTCTGTCGCTTTCTCCACCTTTCTGTGTCTTTCTTTCTTCCTCAGCACACACATGCATGCAAACGCACACGGCAGTAGGTTACTTTACAGCAAAGAGCATTTGAAGTAGGCATTTTTTCTGTTTGGCGAGCAACATAACCAACATTCCAACATTTCTGCCTGAAGACACAGAGGTAGTCTTGTTTAGCACTTGGGCAGGAGAGCCCTAGAGGGAAGCGAGCTTGCTGCCTGAGGTGGTGGTGGTAGGTTAGTAAGGGGCAGCCATAGCAGTCTCATGCCCTAGTGCACTGCTGGGCACATGGGGCTGGAGGAGATACTGTTGAAGGATGTGACCAAGGTCCTGACTCACTGAGGTCAGTAGGGATAGCATGGCACTCATTGCAAAGAGTAGGGGACACCCCTGTGTCCTTGGCTGATTGCCCAAACCTGGCTCATTCCATCTGGCTACCAAATCAGCCCCACTATATTTGGCTGAATGATTCCAACACTCCACCTCTCAGGCTGGCCTGTGGTTCACAGTCTGGAGCAAAATGGCTGCCCTGCCTCAGCGTAAAGCAGCAGTTGAGGAATGGGAGGAGCAGTTCACTGAACCTCACAAAAATGTACAAGAGTACAATTGTTGAAAACTACAACTTTCATAAAGAGAACATTTATGTATTACTTTTAAATGTTTTTTTAATGCCCAGGGGCCTGGATTCGTTGAGTAAAAAAGGGAAGAGTTCCAGCCTCGACCTACCCATTGAATCTGTCAGCTTGAGTCTACAGGATCTAATTGGATACTTCCAGCCTCCAGAGGAACACTTAGAGCACGAGGACAAACAGAACTGTCTCCGTGCGCTGAAGAATCGTCAGAACCTATTCCAAGAGGAGGTAGATCAATGTACTACATGTTAATAGTTTATAGTTTATATAGTTATAGTTAATAGTAATAGTTTCACAATCAAGGAAAAGTGTTTGATATTTTCCATATAAATGTACCGGTATACGTTGTTAAGTCAAAGTACTGTATGCAATCATGCTATTTCAGGTTTAATGCTCTATGTTGTTATGACGGACTATTATCATCTTATCTTTAATGAGGACTGTACATTGACAAATAGAAAATGAAGTACAAAAATATCATTTGTTAGCACAAAGAACATTCCATTGTCTCTCTTTCTAAATTGGCATTTCATTGTAAAACTACACAGGACACAACATTAGCAAAGTGATATTCTGGGCAGTAATCTGGGCCACACTAGGTCAACAAATTGAGATCTTCCCCCTTTGGTGAAACTACCAATGCACTGCTTTACAGCTTCAAAGCATGGCCTTGAGTACAGTAGATTTCTGAGTGATCATTTCAGTTTGATCTCTGAATTACTGTGATGTGTGTGTCTGCCTGTGTGTGATCTGTGTGTTATCTCTGTACCTCATTCCACAGGGTATGATCAGTCTGGTGTTGGAGTGCATTGACAGGCTACATGTATATAGCAGTGCAGCCCATTTTGCTGATGTGGCGGGAAAAGAGGCTGGGGAAGCTTGGAAATCTATACTAAACTCATTATATGAGCTACTGGGTAAGATGCCCTCTCTTTAACCTTTTGTTTGTCTCTCTCTCTCTCTCTCTCTCTCTCTCTCTCTCTCTCTCTCTCTCTGTTGTTGTACACATAGGACACCTACTTGAACATAGATGCAAATGCTGGGAATGCCACTGGAAAAGTCTTAAGCACTGTGCGCTGTGTAATCACATGCAAGCATCTTTTTAGGTCCACTTCTAACTTTTGTTTATTGCTCTGTTTCAGTTGTTTTAAACATAAATGTGAATTATACTGTTCTGCATGGCAAGAAAATGATGAGTGTTTAGAATAGAAAGCAGGTTTGGCTTGCCTGTAGGGATGAGTAACAACCCATAGTTTGTGCTATTCCACCATACAGTATACAGCAACCCAGCAGTTAATGGCACTGGAGTATGCAAGCTATGTTAGAGGTTCAGCTAGACATCCACTGGTGTCTAAGGCCACAATTGAAGTGGTATTGATGTTGACACTTTAAAAGTGATATCACTGCCAGACAGGGTTGTGGACATCATTTATTCATTTTTTGCAGCTCAAAAGGAACCCATTGAAAGGGCCAAACTAAATCCCATCTGGTGATTACCCTTTGAACTGTGCAGTGCTTCCGTCGCTTGATTTGGCCTGAGACAGTGTCTGGGATGATACATTTGGTTTTTCTCCTGTTTTCCTTAGCTGCCCTCATAAGAGGCAACCGGAAGAACTGTGCCCAGTTTTCAGGCTCTTTGGACTGGCTGATCAGCCGTTTGGAACGCCTGGAAGCCTCTTCTGGTAAGTACTGCATACCTCCTCAGCTCACCACTATTTCTTACATAATGGTGGGATAGTGACAGGCTATCCATCGTATTGCTACAGTATACATTGCTAAGGGGTTAATGTATGGATTGATGAGATTACTATGTGCAGTGTGTATGTTTGGACAGAGCTACAGATTGCATGGACTTTAGAAGTACAGTATTGATGCGGTTATTTGGGAAGCTCTAAAAGGTCTGAAGGATCAATGTCAGAAGTGTGAGAACGTGTGTGTGTGTGTGTGTGTGTGTGTGTGTGTGTGTGTGTGTGTGTGTCAGGAGCTATGGGTTAAAAGGCTATTCCATAAAGAATTTATGAATGCTCCATTACTGCTGTTCCTTTCTAAAGAGGGCAAGCATTCAATAGCGAAGATCTGCAAAGGGTTTTTATAGTCCTCATACACTGGTCCTCTGGTTCAGTGCAACTAAAGGCCCCTTTGCTGTTGTCTTGGCTAAGGAGACGGCGTGGGGTTATTTAGCTTCTATGCTCTGAAAGAGGTCAGAATTCATTTATTGTTTATTGTAAACCGAGTATGAGGACTATGAAAAAACATTGCAAATATTTGCTATTGGATGCTTTCCTCTGAAAAATCTTATCTGGCCTAAGGAGACTACATGTTTAAGTTCTGTAGTGTTTATGGTCAGAGTACACGTACAGAGTACAAGACAACTTTACTGTTCATGTCCTAATTCAACATGAAAGAGCTATATAATAGCTTTTTGAATTTATGTCTCCCTTATGTAGTGCACTCGTGAACGTTTACATTTTCATGAAAAGATACAGGAGATTTATTTTTATTCTTTTTGCATTTTAAGCTGTTTCTGAAAGGATTAAAGTTCATTTGAATCAGTCACATTTTGGATCAGCACATTTGCAGTGCTCTTGACAGGGAGCATGAAGGTGACACCTCCCTATTTAGAAACCCTGCCCACGTGCCCCACACTCCAGCTTTGAGCACACCCTTGCACAATGTCACTTTAGTGTAAAACTATTCAAAGTTTAACCACCTTACTAGCCTGGGAAAAAACCGTTCCTGAGAGCTCATATTTCAGCCAGTGCCTTACTTTCATTCTTATGTGGGTCTGACCCAGTAAAGTGTAGCAGAGCAAATTCAGGGCATGTTGTGCAGTGGTCAGAATCAAGGCAATCAACTTGTTGGCGCTTACTGCTGCCAGGCGTCGACAGTGCAGACATTTTATAGTCACTTTAGAATATCTTTGCTCTTGCTTGTAAATTTACAGCCGGTAGAAATCTGTACCAATGCAGTTTATTCTGTGTCTCTGTATTGTATTATTGTAATTGTAGAGTTTTGTGATTGTATTGTCTGTGAAAGCGCTGTACAAATACATTTCACTTACTTACTTGTAAACAATAGTGTTTCTATATGTCTACATAATGCCCCATGCTGTTTATAATACAGGAATTCTAGAAGTTTTGCACTGTGTCCTGGTGGAAAGTCCAGAAGCTTTGAACATCATTAAAGAAGGGCACATCAAATCCATCATTTCACTTCTGGACAAACATGGACGTAACCATAAGGTATGAACTGCACTGGTAACGCTCAGTCCTTCCCAGGTTTGTTCCAGTTCTTTAAAGACTTCTGACGCTTCACTTGTAGGTGCTGGATGTGCTGTGCTCCTTGTGTGTGTGCCATGGCGTTGCTGTGCGATCCAACCAGCACCTCATTTGTGATAACCTCCTGCCAGGTCGAGACCTGCTGTTGCAGACACAACTAGTCAACCAAGTCAGTAGGTAGGGCATCTATCCCACATTCTCCCCCAGGAACTCAGAGAGCAAACACAACTGACACTGGTCTGGCCGGAATTTTTTATTTTTTTTTAACAATATAGCATCTTTTTCAGTTCTTCTGGAGTTTTGTAACGTTAAGTTTGAAAATGTTAGCTTAATTTTAACTTAAATTGAACTTAACCTACCTTATTTGAACTTAACCTTATTAATTCATTTGGATGTTGTGCATGTGCTGTATGTCATCTTGTGTCATCTCTTTCTCTGCTAGCATGAGGCCCAACATCTTCCTTGGCGTTAGTGAAGGCTCTGCCCAGTATAAGAAGTGGTACTATGAGCTGATTGTGGACAGTGTAGATCCCTTCATCACGGCTGAGGCTACCCACCTGCGAGTGGGCTGGGCCTCGACACATGGGTATTCTCCCTACCCCGGTGGAGGGGAGGGCTGGGGCAGCAATGGTGTTGGCGATGACCTGTACTCTTATGGCTTTGATGGGCTACATCTGTGGTCAGGTAAGGCACTAGTAGTGTTAGTTTGTGGTTCAAGCTATAATAAATGATTTGTTTATTTATAACCATAAGTCATCTACCAACAAATTCTTGCAGTTCACTACTACTGTAGAAGCATGAAGTCTTCCTTTTTCATAGCTCCGCTTCTTCTGAATTTATGACCACTGCAGTGAAGTGCGGAAATTCGTTCAAAGGAGCCTCTGCGATTTAGGAAATTTGGCTACTCTAAACACAGACACACACGCACACACACACACACACACACACACACACACACACACACAAACATTCATATCTATTGATATTCAGACATTTGCATATATAGTATCCACTTAAGAACAGAGAGCCCATCCCCCAGTTGTAAGGAGTGAAATGTAGCGATGAAGTTGGTCAGTATATATGCCTCTTCTACGCTTATTCTGACACTTTAAGTGATGTATTCAGACAGTACATTTTGAAGCTAAAACTATTCTGTTTTAATACTTACAACATGTTAGTAAGGTGAGATTGCAGCCTAGAGTGCTAGTTTGTTATTGAAGTTCTATCAAAAATA
>JAVQKI010078504.1:0-20428 GCA_036025975.1 Nematalosa erebi
CACACACACACCAAACACACACACACACCATCCCCACCACAGCCGTCTGCTGGGACGGAAGCGCGGAACTCCAGGGGGAGATGCAGCTATTGAAGTGGTGAGGAGTGGGAGTCTTGGTCACTGATGTAATGACAGGTTTGTCAGAGTCACTCGTGAGCACCCCTGCTCGTGGGCCAGCTTAATTGAATTGGACTCCATTGATTTCTTTCCTTTCCGATCTATTTGGAGGGGGGTAGATTAGCGTGGTCTGACACGCATGGGGAAGAATGGCACCCGCGGTGGAGGTGGATTAGGACACGCCGCTACACAAAAGCTGGGACTTCCACAAACAAACGCTGGGGCTGTTATTTTTCTTTCGGTCAGGAAACAGGTTTGGGGACTTGCCTGCTTAGTCTGTGTGTGTGTCACAGGACTTCCTGTGAGGCGAGAGTAAATCACTCTCCACACAACACAAAAACCCACACAGCGGGAACGCCACCGGCTCATCTGACACAGGCCTGAGAACAGGGAATTTAGTAAACTGACAAACAACACAGGCAGAGAGAGAGAGAGAAAGAGAGGGAGAGGGAGAGAGAGCAGAACAGGCCATAGCTAGAGTGGATTGAGTGTGGTGCATAGGGTGTTGGGCTGGGGAAGCTCGTCTGGCGGCGGTCCCAGTCCTCTGTGCCGAGGATGAGCCCCAGATCGGCCTGTCTGCACAGGTACGTCTGCCCTTGGTGAGCCAGGCGGGGATTTCACAACAAACCCAAGCAGGAGAGATAAGGCATTCCCACACCTCCAACCCCACACGCACACACACACACACACACACACACACACACAAACACACACACACACACACGCACACACAAAGACAAGAGCTTTCACTTTTTAAAACGCCTCTCTAAACTCACCTGTCTGTGCAGCTTTTTTCTGTCTCTGAGAGGAAGCAGCACAGACAGGAGAGATTGGCCCTTTTGTGCTGGATGGATTCATTCAAGGGTGGCGTTAAGAGAGAGGAAGGGCATGCGGAGCATGCAGAACTGAAGCGACAATAAAAACAAAATCTTACCATTGGTGACGAACATGAAGAGCTTCTCAGACAAAGAGCCGCTGAAAGAGAGAAAGAGAGAAACAGATATCCATCAGAAGGGGAGTGCGTTCAGCCCATGAGGTGCATTACGTTGATAAATTGAGGGCCTGCCAGTTGTGGGGAACACCCATCGAGACCACAAAGGAGACCAACCCCCACCCCCCTACACACACACACACACACACACACACCTCCTCTCAGAGCTCACCCCCCTGAGGCCCTACAGGGAGCTGGGCTACACACACTGCTTTAACCTTTGTGTCCTTCATGTACCTTCATTTGGCTTCAGTGGGTTTTCACAAGCGTCTGCGTGGCGGGGATAATGCCGACTCATCTGCAGCACTCTGATGGTGTTAATTAGGAAGGGGGGGATTCATGGAAAATGCCCTCTATTCCCTGTGATTACTGATATACCAGTCATCACTGGCTGCCAGGGCATAATTCCTTTCTCATTACCTCTGACAGATGAAATGGTTAAAGGTTGTCTGTCTGTCTGTCTGTCTGTCTAAAGCTCCTCTTTGTCTCACACATCATTTCCAGCATGAATGAAATAAAGTGACTGAATATTAATAAAGACTGAGGTTGATCCTTCTGTGATTTAAAATCCCAGAACCTATAACGCAATTTTGGAGTGAAAGGCGACGCTTTCCCTTCTTTTGAAATCACGGCAGAGCTGCCAAACCATGATTTAGCCTGGAACATGTTGGACAAAAAAGGGGTAAGTGATTATTACAAAAAGATATTGATCCTTATTTTCTAATTAAGCTAGATCTGGCCCAGGGGAGTGTTTCTTCACCAATATAATCAGCTTTGGCTTGGGAGCATGCAGTCATTAAAACCGGAGGCTGAGGGCAGGGTGGCGTCCAGCTGTGACACTATATCCTTCACAGGTTAACACACTGAGCCAGCTGACCATGGCCATGCAATGAGGAAGTGCACATAAGACTTGTCTTTACACAGCATTGCAAACCCACAGTCCTGTGCTCACTGCATAGCTCGCATACCAAGTGTTTCAACGACATTTGCTCGTAACAGTAACATCAAGTTCGGACAGCACAAGTATTCCTTCCCTTCGGCGACTGGATGTGGGAACAAGGATGTTATCTCTGCTATGATAGAGCTGCTATTTGACAGAAAACATATCTAAGCTTCAGAGATTCAGACATACCTCTGTTCTCTTTGCTTGTTGGGTTTTTTGAACACAAAAGGCTGGAGTGGCCACGAGCGTGCTATTTTTCAACTGCAAAGAGGTCTGACATTAAGGTTATTTATGGAATGACTGATTGATGTCCCGGACTCGATACTGCTGGGGGGTCAAATCAATGAGATAATTTGAGAGAGCTGGACCATTCATTTTAAACTGTCATCTCTTTAATTGTCACTGTGGCAAAATTGACAGTAAACTTGACAGTTGAATCTGGAACATCCCCTACAATGATAACTAACAATCTCTTAGGATCAACTGTGAGCTTCCATATACCATAACACTGTCAGCCTGGCTTAGAAATAACAGACTGGTGGTTAATCCCTTCAGGCCCCAAACTCACTGATGTGATAAACCTTTGGCTCAGTTAATGGCCTAATAACACCTCATGCCTGCAGGTTAATATGCTGCGCTCCCCTGACCAGTCAATCGGAGTGGGAGCTTTGACAAATCACCCAGATAGTCGCCCGCTACTCTGACACAGTGCATCAGACATGAAGGGAGGATCATCGTGGCCGTGTGCAAGGATGATAACTAGCACTGCTGTTGGCCATGGGCCAAGGTCAGGTGTGTGGCAAGTCACTAGACCTGCAGTGAAATAGGAACAGGTCCACACAACACTACACTACACTATACTGTGGCAGAGCTCAAATGGAACAAGGCTCCATATGCCAGAACAAATAATAGGAAAATACTGCTCACGACGATGTCACTAAATTATTCAAGGACTTTATACATCCCACAGCATTAGGTATCTCAGCATATTATATGTTGGATCTCTAACTGCTCTTAACCAATATCCCTTCTGTTAATCTTTAACCATGTCCATCTGCATGGCAATATGTTATTGTTAGAGCTGGCTCACTGAGTTGTGCGCTCACAAGCCCCACGTTCACCAAATCCACCCTGACCCACAGCACCTTCAGCAAGGCTTCACTCACTCTTTGGACTCGATCCTGTTGGCTCGGACGGCTGGGTAGTGGCTCCTGCCGTTCTGCACCTCCACAGAGACGAGCCCTCCGAGTTGGTCCGAGATGACCCCAGCGTGGACGGCTGCTTTACAGAGCACCGATGTCTGGAAAGAGGAGGAGACAAAACAACACTGATAAACACAAACAAACCAGACACAACAAGAGAGCGGAGGGACACACACAGTTTATCAACATGGTGGGGCATGACACCTCAGGAGAGCACAGCCTATCAATCTTAAGACAATGACCCCAGACTGTCACACTGACAGATTCAGGAACTGTGCTTCAACATGCACTGTGCTACATAGTGTTTCCACCACACATCGGCCCAATAAAGCCATGGACGGTACACATAAGGGGAAAATCACCACAGCAATCAATGCATTGTTGTGTTCCAACAAAGCTCCATTCTTCTGGTAGTGGTAGCCTCAGTGGAGCCTGATCATATCCCTAAGGAGAGCAATTCCACTAACGATAGATACCATGAACACATCCTCAGTCTCCTCCATCAGTGTTTGTCAGCAATCTCAGCACAGGCATCTCAATCCAATTTTGCTGGAGTGTGCCAGCAAATATGTATGAATGGTTGCTATGCTAGTGAGCTACATGTAGAAACCTGCAGAAACGTAACCTTCAACGTTATGGTAAATGGCAGCGACTTCTGCTTAAAATGATCGTAATCGTGTCTTCTCAATTTAACTTAACACACCATCGCAATTGCCAAGTGTGGCCATGGCTCTACAAGCTATAAAGCTAAAACCTGAGTTATCTGCCATGATACTTTACAGTACATCTTGCAAAGGCCCTTTATACTGTATGTGGCATTCCCCCAGTCAAGTGGAAATATACAACATGTGTAACTTTACTGCTATGGTAGAATGAATAGGAATAATTTGCCATCAATCCTGTGCTTCTCTTATTTGATGCACTAATGGATTCTGTATTTGAAAAGCACTTATGTTGCTCTCCAAGGGATAGATGAATGGTTCAACCTTGCCGTTTTGCTTTTACTTCCACAACACGATCACAGAACGATAGCAGTAAATGAACGCTTTTCAGTGTGAACAGATATGAGCCAGTGTATTTACACTCAAGATAGGCTCAATTCATTCTGGAGTGAAAAACAGTCATTTCGGGTGCATGGCAGGGATGCAGAACACACCTCCCTCAAAATAATCAGGCTAAGTAGCACTTTGAGAGAAATGCATACCTCTGCACTCACTCCCTTCAATAGCACACATTAAGCTGAGACAGGTAAAACATGAAGGTAGTTAAAAAGAGAAGTGTATAGAAACCCAGTGATTTCCTGACATGAGAGGCACGCCCAGTGACCTTTCTAGAAAGTTCACTCTGTGACCATGAACAGCATGTACCGCAAAGGGAGCTGTAACCTGAATCTCTGCATAGAGAAAAAACATCCCTTTCAAATACCAGCAGAGAGGGGAACCAATATAGCCCTAAAACCTGCCGTCTGTTGAGGTGAGATTACTCCATTGTAATCCAGTTCCTTGTTACCTTTAACTGTAGTGGGGGGAATTAAAAAAGCAGAAGCCACCCATTGCAGCAGACTTCCACCCAAGGCCAAGCTGCCATAATAATGAGCAGGGCTTTGGTGGCAGGCAGAGGCAGAGAGAGAGGGAGGGAGAGAGTCAGAGTCGGAGACAGAGAAAGAGACAGAGGGAGAGGGGGACAGTCGGCCCTTGCTGTAGCGGCGGCAGGCACTGTGAGGATGATGGGGCTCGCCTGCACAAAGGCACATTGTGGCTTATCAGAGGGACCAGCTGCTCAGCATTCAGAGGCAGCTTCCTCATTAACCTGGCGGCCTCCGAGGCGTGGCTCAGGAGCTGCACTTGCGCTGCCCTCACAAGAGGTCAAGGCACCTGCCTCCCCTGGAGTCTCTCTTTTTGATGACTATGAAACCATAACAACTAGATCAAGTGGTTTTAGCAAGGTGCTTTCACACCATGTCACATCGCTCATTTTTATTCCAGAGTGGCTATATAAAAAGACCATTCCTGACAGCTCACTACAGTCAACAGTGTGCACTGCTTATTCAAAATATCAGGCATTGACATGCTGCTGAGGCAATAATGGGTTTTCATGTTTTCACTGGATGGAAAAAATCTGTGTTGCGAGTGAGAAGGAATATCAGAATGATGTTTGCTATTTTGGTGGTAAAACCAGTGCACTGAGGGGAATTAATGAATTGCTGATGCTAATGACTTGACTGGGCCTAAACCAGAAGCCCACAAACACCCCCCGACCTCTCCCAACACCCGTGGTGGATGTCTGTGGACCACCACAGCCCCCTCCCAACTGTCCTCTATTGTTTTCCTGGTCCCTGCTGTGCCAGCTAAGCCTGGAGCTGTGAGAAGACACAGGGGCCGGTCAATAGTTGTGATCACACCCTGGAGAGTCACGCTCCCCACCCCACTCCTCAAGCGGCCAGCCGGGGGAAATAAGCCCCTCGTATGGGGCTCCCCAGGCTAGGGTTGGCAGGGGGTCTTAGAGCCCTGCTGGAGGTCCAGCACACAGAGGTCCCACTACAGCCAGGCCGGTGATGGACCAATGAGTCGCTGGGGCTCACTGCTGCCTGAGCTGCTGTGGGGGGCAGGCCTCACAGCACTAGAAGGGGGGAGGGAGAACCAATCCAGGGCCTCTAGCCAGTGCAGGGATCAACACCTTTGACCTGCAAGCGACGGCCAGGCCACGATGAGGTTAGAGCTCATGTTTAAATGCCGTGATGAATTTGCAGCCATTCAATTTGCTGTTGCTGATAAGACCAACACGTTCTACAGGGACATATTCAATTACATTTCAGTCAATACCAATCAGCCTATTAATGACAGCCGGTGCCGATATGGCTTGCATCCACTTCAGCTGATACATTACTGACAAGCTTCGGCATATGACCTGGGTCCCACTCCTTCCTCACACACACACACACACACACACACACACACACACAGCATGCTCAGGCCTACTACACTGGAGGCTGCCCTTGCAGTGGCATGGCCCACCTCTGATGCAAGCCGGGCTGAGCTGAGGATAAGGTATGCAGAGTTACGTAAAGCAGAGGGCAGCCTGATCTCACTCCACCAGCGGCTGACTTCACAGAACAATGAGGCTACTGCAAACAGTACTGCCCCACCGCCACTGCCTTGGGCCTCAACGATGACACACACAAACACACACACACACACACACACGCCCACACACACCCCATGCTAACACTACGACGTCACATTACCTCAGCATACAACAAAACGTTTACAGTCTACACACTCATGTGTAAGCAAACACTCCAACAAACACACACACACTCACACACACAAAGAGAGAATGGTGTCAGAAACATCCACACAATAGTCTGAGCGTTAAGCGCCACTTGTCCCAAAACGTCTGGACAAACAAGCGTCTCCAGGCTGCTGCCTGAGGGGGGAGGGGGAGACGGGGAGGGAGAGTCACTCTCTCCAAGCCCAGCCAACTGTTGCTGTTCTTTCTCTCTGACAGTCCAGTGGCGTGCTAATGTAAACAAAACAAACACGGCTGTTCCTCTTTTCCATCTCTCCCAGGGCAGCCAGCCATGCACTCAGCAGACACACCTGGGACATAAATATTATCTCATATCAACTACCCCGACTCCACCCACCCACGTGTCTGATAGCCTTTGTTAGCGTGTGCAGGTGTTTGCGGAGGAGCTTGACTCACATGTCGGTATCCCTGGGAGATGTCTCCAGATACCTCTCCGGCCACGTCTCTGCATCCAGCTGGACAGTACTTCCTGTCGGGCGAGACAACAATGAGAGGGACTTGGTCCTGTCCACTTAAAGATCACTAGTGTCACAATGGCACAATGGCACAAGTAACCTGGGACTCCAGAGAAGAGATACGACTAAGAGAGCTGCAGGAGACTAAAAATTCAATGGCCTGAACCAGATCCCAAATGAGCAGCAGTAGTGCTACACAAAAAAATACTACACTTCACAATACTACACTGCACTACACATAATTACATGTTTACAAATCAAGTGGATTTCTTTCCCGCCTTTAACATTTATTAATTCCTTTATTCATTTATTCATAGACATTTATTTATTTACCCTTGGATGTCATGAGTTGCCACCAATTACTCAAACTCAAAGTGTGGATTTAGTCTTAAATTACAAAACATTCCAATGCGCAATGCTCACCTGTACTTAGCATCAGAGAAATGGCTGCCTTTGTCCAGACATGTAAGCAGATCTGCAGATAAGCACACAGAAAAGAGAGACAATGAGGGCTAAATATGGCCAGGCTGGAAGCTGGAAGTAGTGTGACCACAGGAAGCTGGCCCAAAGGCTTCCCAACAACAAGACAGCCTTGAGCGGAACAGGGTGGCCACAACAGGAAGAAGACCCCCTCTTCCCTTACTATGACGACCATGGAGGTAAACATGTCAGGGGCTAAAATTAAACACAAAAGTGTGTCACTTCAGGGCTGCCAGGTAGGGAAACATCTATGGGGTAATAAAGCATCTGGCTGTCAAATGACCTCTAGGTCGCTTACACATTGAGGACAAAAAGAGGGTAGGAAGGAATCTGATGCATGGAATAAGCAGGAATTTGTAGGACCACACAAAACCTTTCTTCGGGAATAGGCCATCTGGTAGAAGCAGTTCCTGATGCAGCCACACTGATGAATGAGAGTCTTGGGTGGATTGAAATTGAGAAGTGACCACTGAGCTCCACTCACCTTTGTGATTCCCTATGGCGTAGGAGAGCAGGAACCCTCTGCCCGAGATGTGCTGCCCACTGCGGAACTGCACCCGGACCTCACTAGCGTCCACGTGGAAGGACTTGAGCAGCGAGGGGTCTGACAGGTCACCGCAAAATGACGCCAACACTAGCAGAGGAAATGGAATAGGACAGACATATACCACTTTAGAATGACTGGGCGCACACACACTCAATATGGCATAACACTGATCTGGGCACTCAAAACACACCACTGGAGGGATCATCTCATGCAACCATCCGTGACAGGGCCTTTGATCTCTAGCAGTGGTTTAAAGGGAGAATGTTGACTCTATCCATCCCCAAGCATCCACCTAAACCCCCACTCTACAGAGCCTAGTGTGTCAGTCAGCCAGCCTCCACAGCTCCAGCCTGCTCAGCTCCAGGTCCATGAGTCCATAAGCCTCGAGCGACAGTCACCAGAGGAGCCTCGTTCACAGGGTCATAAAGCCAAACCACAGCCTGTCACCTGAGCCGCTCTTCCTGCCCACCTTTCAAACACAACAGAGAAAAAATGCCTCCTCTTTTGTCTGCGACAGGAAGCTCACTGTAAATAATTTCACAGGAGACAAAGAGGGAGAGAGGCACACCCCGTTTCTGCCGCGAGCCCCCCCCTCGTCTATGAGCCTCAGACAGCCCCTATGCGTGCCTCTCTGCGAGTCGAACATCTGCCAGGCTGTCTTTTTCACCTGACAGGCCTCGCAATGTGATAGCCTCTCGGTGGCAGGTAGTCGCTTCCAGATGGAAATGGCTGTGGTTTGGCTCACCCGATCACAGCACTGACACAGAGTGACTAACACTGACTCTTGGCTCGATCGCTCGCTCTCTCTCTCCTCGTCATCAGTAGTGAACAGAGAAGGCCAGGGCCCCCAGGGTTGCGAGAGAGGTGGAGAGTGGAAACCACAGTGTTACGCAGTAAAGGAATGGAAGACGGTCTAGTCAAATGAAAAGTGCCAGGAAAAGTGCCAAGATGCCCTCACACCTAGCCTGGGCTACATCAGTAAAGAAGCCCTCCTCACGCTGAGATACGATACAGTTGGCAAAGCTCTCTAAAGCTCTGTACTGCTAACAGAACTTAAAAGATCCTTGGATAGTAAGACATGTTGGTCTTATAAGACTGACAATGGTATCAGCTAGATCTAACAGAATTTAAAACACTCAAAATGCTGTCCTTGCTATTAAAACTTTTAGAAAATCCTGAGCTGGTAAGCTGCCATAGCATTTACATCTCAATGCCTTCTGGGTAAAAAGTGATCTCAAATGGTTGATACTGATGGTGTCTATGTACAGCAACAGCTTGATTGCTGCACCTTGATTGGACCTTGATTTGATTCAACCAGGTGATGTCACTTTTTACAACAGCGGCTTACGAGTGAAAGGATTTTCTAAACTTTTAAGAAAACCAAAAACATGTGGGCTGTTTTTAAATCATGTTTCTGTAGCTGATGCCAACATCAATCTTATAAGGTCAACACGTCTCACTAGAGGAGTCTGGAGATTTCCCATGGCTACTACATGATGGAGAACAAAGATAAGACATTTTCTGCCTCGGCGATACTAAATCAATAATATTGATGATTGATACAAGAATAGCCTGATATCATTATATCTTGGGAAATATCGCCTACTGAAAATATTATTATTAAATCCCTTTTTGTTGGTGCATTTACTTTAAGAACTATAATCAGAACTTTATAAATGCTCCACTTATTAAAAGTTCACAAAAGAATATTAAACTCCATGTTCTATATTTTAGGCTTTTCCTATACTGCTGCTTAAGCTTTTAATATCAGTACTGTGATACTTTGACATGGCAGCACATCAAAGTCAACACAAGACTGCACATTGACTCAGAGTCTGCTTCTCAATATTTCCATGCTTACACACCAGTGAGCCTTCAGTTCGGACATTGCAAAATGCAACATTTTTGGACAGCCAGGCACTGTTAAGAGAGCATGTGAGATCTCAGACTTCCTCTGACACAGCAGGCCTGGATGTCAAAGCCGTGGGCTTCCCATCTCGGTTGCGCTAGGAGCAGCAGCTGTACTCCCACTACCCCTGAGCAACCTCCCCCGCCCTCTCCGCACCCCTCCGTCCCCACGGGCCAGCTCACACTTACTCAGAGCCCACAGGCGCAGGAGGTGCTCGGACAGGCTGACGAGGCGGCGCATGCATGGGACGCCACTCAGCTCTCCCTCCCCTCCACTCCCTGGCTGTCATACACAGCACATGCTAACGCTTCACAGGCTGAGCTCTTGAACCTGCGTCCCTCCAAACCCTCGCTGACTAATATCGATCAACACCTTGCGCGCAATGCAGGAAGACAGGATAGTGAAGGGTAACAGCAAGTGAGTGGGAGGGAAGATGGGATGGGATCAAAAAATGATCTCAGGTCAGATTCACACCCCATCTGACTAATATTGATCAACACCTTGCGTGTAACGCAGGAAGACAGGACAGCGAGAGGTAACAGCAAGTGAGTGGGAGGGAAGATGGGATGGGATCAAGAGATGATGTCAAGTCAGATGCACACCCGGGTCCTCATGGGCGCTTGACAACGAATGCTGTACAGGCGTGGCTACTATTAACACGGGCAATCACACAGCTCAATAAAAATGCCAAAAATGCTTAAAATGCTTGGGGGAGGTGGACGGGAGGAGGGTTGGGGGGGGGGGGGCGTTCTGGGGATAAGCAAAACCAAGTGAAAAATTGCGTTAAAACGAGGATTCCTTGTCAACTGGACTGGCACAGATTATCTTTAGTCTGTTAAAAGATTACTGAACCAACCAGACGTACGACCCTTAGCCCTGTCTATCATCTAACTGACATTCAAATTTATATTCAGGAACGCTAATGGCAAATGGGTGGATGAAAATCAACAATGGGCAATCAACAATTTGACAACCCATCACACCGGACTGAAAAAAAACGACGAATGAGAAAACACCTTACCAAGGTCAGCATCTATTCTACATGATACAGAGAATCTAATCCAAAAATCTAATGTTAATGATTCAGGCTCTTTGGAGGAAACTAAACAATAGGCCTACACTGTGATACAGAGAGTTGTGTTTCGAATAAACATGCTCCTAAAAATAAATGACTTGCAAATCTCTCAAAGAACTTGTGTGGTGTGTTAATCAGACAACATGAGCAAGTATTCTAGTTAAAGATCACAGCACTGACAGGGTTGGAGCATACTCAAATTCATTCTAGCAACCCATGGAAAACGGATATGGCTTTTATCTCCCCGGCTGGGCAATGAATTTCCATTAAAACAATCTGCTGTCTTTGACGACGATGACAGAGTAATAATGACAAGCGGGGTCAGAGGTCATGTCTCCATGGAAACAGGTAGGGGCCACTAATTGGGTTTCTCTAATGCCACTGACCTAGAGTTCTTTGCTGCCTGTCACTAAGGGAAGCAAATAATGAGCTACAGTAGCTTACTTACAAGAAGGCAAAGAGCTAAGCCAAGTTCAGCTGAACCTACTGCCTGTGCTAGTTAACACTACATCAGGAAAAAGCAGAGTTAAAGTGATTATCAACCCTGTTGCCATGCATTGCATAACCTCAAGAATAATCTAGAGTTATTGAATAACTTTGTTATGAAGCCGCCACCATACGACCACTAGAGAGGGTACATATTTAATTACAAACAATCAACAAATTCATTAGTGCTGATAGACATAAAACTGCAGATAGATGAAGGTGCTCACTGGAGGCTATTCTATTAGCTGTGGCCACCACAGAGCAGGCGGTCATGTGATGTGAGAGGGACATGAGGACAAATGGTCTTTTCCTTTCTGCTGTACTCTCAAAGGGGTTATTATTTCACAGGAGTAATGTTAAACCAGCGCAGTCAGGCTACAGGCATGATCATTTCTAACTCCATTCCACTGCTGTTAAAGATTGTCTTGGGTTGATATGTTCATACATGTTATACTTCATTTTAGTCCGTTTTGGCCCCTTCCCTTCTGCCTGTAGGCAAGCTGGGAAAGTCCCTTTCATTTGTCCGTGTTTAGACAATCACAGGTAACATGCTTTTCCACCAATTAAAAAACAATGGACAAAAGCATCTTCCAAGTAACCATAAACAATTATTTCCAACTTAGAACAACACTCTCACACGTACTATCATGACAGAAATAATAATAAATAGTAATAATAATAAAGTATTTCATATAACATAATGTAACATTTCTTATTCCTTTTGAGCCCAGTTCTGTCTCATCTCAACAGAACAACTTCAACTGGTAGACACTGCTTGTCCTTTCCACTGTATTCATATTCTAATGCCCTGTTCTACAGCGTCTCACCCACTCAGGCCGACTTGCTTACCCTCTCATTTCAATGTCCCCATGCAACACAGACCTTCATTTGGGACAGCCTGCTCACAATGAATGGCCGAAGGCCCTCAACTTATCAGCCAGAATTCAGCACTGCACGCACCCCCAGCATATTTCATGCTGTCTTAGCCATGACTTGACTCCAAAGCTCCCCAAACTCACCTTGTTCCCCACTGCCAGAGCCTTGCAGTATCCTCACATAGTCTGTGTCGCAGCCACGAGACTCAATGTTGAGGTCAGCAAACTTGATGGTTATGCTGCTGTCTGCAGGAGCGCTGATCTTCCACTCGCAGTGGGAGTTGTTGGGGTAGGTGCCAGGGTAGTATCGGGAAGAGAGGATACCGCTGTCGGGGCCTTGGGTGGAGTGGCCACAGCCGTTATCTGAAAGAAAGGACCACCAAGAAATGAACAGGGCAGGTCAAATCTAAATGAATGAATAACTGCTCACTATGGGGAGTGGAACGTTGGAGGATGATTTGGGGTCTGTGGCACTGGGATAAAATTCACCTACTGATGAAAATTTACAAGCATGTTCAAGCATTTCTTTCAAATATGTAAAAAAAAGTCACATGATAAGGAAAATGTTTGCTGCTAGTTTGTTTACATCTAACTGTGAGGTCACACAGAATAGATCTGGGAGGGCACATTAGAATTGTTCTTTCATCCAAAATGAATTCACTTGAGGCATCAGCAACAAGGCCTTTGGCCAGGCTTTGCCTGGTTGGTCAGCACAAGTAGGACATGGGTCATATTTTCCCTGTGTTTTCATGGAAATATTTCGACAGTTTGACCCTGATGGTGACCGGATCCCCAAGCTGCCCTTCCTCTGTCACAGTCACGTTTCAAAATATTTCCCTAAGCTTCACGTTCACAGACTCCACTGCCTGTGTGCCACACACAGAACTGTAGACAAAGCACAGCTAAAGGGACCAAAGAGTGGGAGGCTATTTCTGCACTAACTACTACCTGTAGGTATAAATGAAATCCACTGCGGTGATATTGATCAGGTTTCTGAAAACCAATAACCTTGGCATTGGAGGTCAGCCCAAACGAGGCTCAAGCCCCGTCAGAGACACCTAGACATAAAAACATCCACAGGCGCTGAGTCATAAGGAAAACTGACAGAGTTCAATTCCCACGGGTTACAGAAGATTTGGGATGTTCAGCTGCTGGGGCCAGGGCATGTCTTCACCAGAAGGTGCGTGCGTGTGTGTGTGTGTGTGTGTGTGTGTGTGTGTGTGTGTGTGTGTGTGTGTGTGTGTGTGTGTTGGGGCTGGAGCAGGGGGTGGGGTTGTTGCACACTAGCTGTGGTTTATTGGGAGATTAAACCTCTCTCTCTCTCTCTCTCTGGGTGTGGCATTGACACCTGTGCCAGCCCCCCCAGCCCCCAGCAAGCTCACCTCCCTGGGGCCGTGGGACAACGGGGGGGCTGCTGTGCTGAAACCAGCAGCCTACACTCCCAAACTCTCCACCCAATCCATGTCCTTTGCTTGTGATGATGGCAGCACTTAACACCTCAATGTTCCTCGAAGCAAAACCACGCAGACTGGACGGACCCAAATAGAAGCTCCTTAGAGACCTGTGCTGGAAGCGTGACTGAGTGTGAGTCTGGCCCGCACACAAACAGGGCTGTGAAAACAGCAGCTTTGACATTAGCCAAGGTTACGTCAGCGCTCCACACGGGGACACACACACAGTGGCCTTTGTAGCTGTGGCTGAGGCCATTGAGTGCCGAGGACATTGAGGAGAGGGGCAAAATGAATGGAGACTGGATAAAATGTAAACAGGATGTTCCCACCTGCGGGCAGGTGTCAGAGAGGTGATGTCATGCAGACCTTCACTCTGAATAATATTTCAGAGCCTTTGGTTTGTATGAGCACACTCTGGAAAGATCATTTCAAATATACCACCAACGCCTTTTTCGTTTTCTACACAACTGAATGATGCCAAAATTACAATGTCCTTTTGTTTAACATTGACTGCATAATGTAAGCTGCTTTATTGGCAAAATTGTTCTGTCCTTCAAAAAATTTAACTCAATTAACTGCTTTCCATTGTGTCAAAAAACAAACAATCAGCTCAATGTGAATCAGTTCAGAAACTCAATATAACACAAAAGCAAATCAACACTATACTATACAAATACTATGCACCAATGCATATAGAGACAATAAATCGCATCAAAGTACATATTCCAGCCATCACCAATATGGTGTCATCGAGGATTTCAAAGCATAATCACATTCAAGCCATGTGCAGCTGATAGTAGGCAAATCCACTGTGCAACTGCAAGGCACCCTGGCCAACAGAAGCGGTCTAGCTCTTGGAGCTCACGAGCAGCATGGCATGCGTCGGCCAGCCCTGCATTGTTTGGCGGGGAGAGAAAACTGTGCCCTGGCGGCGCTTTGAGACAATGCCGCAAACACCAGCACAATAGGAGAGCTTTCCTCTATTGTTATTCATCCCCTTTCTGCGGCCAACGGATTAGCAAGCCCTCCTGCTCCACTGCTCTCTGTGTGCTGTGACAACACAGGGCGGCATCACTGGGGCATGGCCTCCGCCGCCTGCCATGGACATGCTGGTGCCTGGGCCAGGCTTGGAGCTGTAGTCAGTTACTTCAGGAGAAAAGTCCCTCTTTCTGTTTTACAAACTACTCAGTGCCTGGCCAACATTACAGGTCAGCACATTTCTCTGGACTACCAGAGAACACCTGGCCAGTCCTGTGTCAACAGAAAACTATTGTTGGCCACTGACAAGCAGGGTTAGAAGTGCAAGAGGAAAAATACCACTACTCAGTATGTTTCTCTCACAAGAAGATTGTCATCAGTTCAACTCAATAACATAACAATAACTCCATAGTTTGCTGAATATGTGAAACAGTAAAGTTATTATTTTCATCAGATCTGGCACAGTAAATACATTAATGCATTATTTTTCCCTCGCAGCAATTACCTGTTGACGAAAGCGAAGTAAAAGTACTTGGAATTTCACTCTCCCATCTACCAAGCCAACACCATTAAACGTCAAAAGGATGTTTATTTATCACAACAACGTAATGCTAATCCAAATAATAAGGTCTCTATAAAGAAAATATTTCGCTGTATGAATTTGCAGACCTAAACAACCATATTGTTGAATTTAGTACACCAGGGACGTGTCGCTTTGGAGCATCAGCAACTTGAATATCGAACTGTGTAGCCTACTCATATAACATTTTCTCAAGAACTAAGCGCAGCCAACCCAAGACGCTACAAAGGTCTGTGATGTATGTAGGAAACAAGCTACGAATAATGTAACAGACACCTAAATTGTGATGTTTACATTGTTGCCAGTGTAATGCATGCTACAGCAGTAAGCAGCAACACTGTAGCGAAATGGGGAAAGAAATCTCAAATAAAAAATAGGCTTTCCATAGCGTTAATGTTGGTTAACGTTAGGGATAATTAGTCACATGTGAGCTGCGAAGTCTTGTCACTGAAGAAATATTTACACTGTATATCTTGGAGGGCCTGGGGTACTTAAGATGCGCACTCCTTCGGACAAGTTTAATAAAATACACGCAAGGAAATTTTAACTTTTTAAAGTAGCCATTAACACTGTTGCATTGAAACTTGTCGTTCACTTCTATTGCTAGCTTGTTGTGCTAACTAGCTCCAGTTACTTACCCGATTTCTCACCAGACACAATCCTAGAAAGTGAAGAATAAATCAGGATGATGCCATAAAGTTTGCCGTTTCCGTACATCTCAGCTTTTAGCCGCGGCGGAACAGCGATTTGTAAGCACATTCGTTCGGTTTCATGGGACCTTCTTTGCCTGTGCCGATGGCTTGGTCTGAGAATGAGTCGAAACGCGCTCTTACAGCTCTAAATTCCTTGAATGAACTCTTCCGTATTTTCACCCACAGGCGGCACCCAGCGGTCACTAAACCAGTTTAACAGCTTCTGGTGTCAAGTAATATGCAGAGGTTTACGCTAAGGCCTTTCGGCAAGTCTTCAAGAATTTGTGTTGTCTAAGCTATTGTTTAGTCCTGAATGGAGCGCACTGAATGCAGTTAATCTGTCACGTAGGTCGAAGCGCCGACCACCGTATACCTTGCTTCACAGTTACGTTAGGCTATCAAATAAAAAAATGTGAACAACAAAAGAATAGCCAACTAATTATTCTGTTTATATAATTGTTAATGACTTTAAGTGTAAGGATTGTTCCTGAATGTTTTGTTGTTTTATTTTATGTAGCCTAAGACGCTGAGTTAATTGGCCTATTTTGAAAAGCCATTAACAGACAGTTCAAATAAGACACCGCTGAGGGAGGGCACTATCAGCCACAGTAATGTGGCCTAGGCTACTACTGATACGACCGTGTTTCATTTCACTGTAGTTGTTTTTCAGTGTTTTGATCCCTGCGTGCTGAAATGTGACTGGCTGCTCCCTTCCCAAAAATAAGCACAGCCCTCTAAATTTGACTTCGAGGTAAGTGCCTCTTATTTTATAATGTCACATAAAACACACGCTTTAACTCATAAACCTTTATAAGATTAGATTAGATTGTACTTTATTGTCATTGGGCGACTCTGGTAGCCTAGTCAAGCCACATCTAATCCAAAGTTTAAAACTATCAGACATCAGTAGCAGTAGGAGCAATAACTGTAGGCCTGTTGCTGGTGGCTCCTGCCACAGACTCACTGTCCCATGGCCTACCCACTGTCCTGTGCACTGTCCTGCACCACTGGCATGTTGTCCTGTGCACTGTCCTGCACCCCTCATACTGTCCTGTGGTACTTACCTGCTCTTAGCACCTTTTTGACAAAGAACTTGTTGTCAACCCAAAAAGCCATCTGAGAGCATTTATGGAGATTGTTTGTCAAAGGCCAAACAGTCCAGTCTGGTTTTTGGTGCCATTTTTAACACCTCTTTGTGAAACGATAATGAGAGACACTTGGTGCTATGTCTTTCTTCACAGAGGAACCACAAGCATACACTGTTCTTACACTATAGCTTAACATTATTTGAAATTTGCAAGGCAGCTTTGGTAAATTTGTTGGGAAAGGAATGAATGCTGACATCTGGAATGAAGACATTTGTTGGGAAAGAAATGAACGTTGCCATAATAAAATCTGATGGATTGCATGGCCAGACCATGTTACTGTGATGCGCATAAGCTGGGTTGAAACAGACATAATGCAGCAGGTAAAGTTACCTACTCTTCAATGAGTAGAAAGCACTTCAGCAGCATTTACCAACATTTTCATTTTGGTTATTCAAAATAACTTAATGTATCTCAGCATCATTGGAAAAATTATAATGTACTTCGAAAAGTACTTATCTAACAGATTTAGCCTTTTCAATAGGATTTTTTGGCACAGGGATATTTGAGGATGGTGCCCCCTCTTGTGGTGATATCAGGGTAGCTGTAAACATGTATACAATACAAACAAGTCTGCCCATCTTGTCAGTGTGATTGGTACGTGTTCCTTAAGTGATGATCAAAAATTGAAATTATATAAGGTCTGTAAATGCTTACTTGACTGTAAAGTGTTAAAATGTTCTCTTGAATGCCATGACCTTATGATGGGGAGGCCAAACTGCCAACTGGAATGATTTCAACAGCAGAGTGCACTGTTGTCCTGTTATTCAGGTGCTGAGAAACTTGTTGGCCATGTCTCTTTAGTTGTTTTAGTCAATACATCATGTAGAGTTGTTTTATGGTAAGTATTAATTTGGCTATATTTCTTTTCTAAAAAAAATAATATGTTTTTATGACAGCATGCTGAACTGATTACATTTTCTATTCACACTAATTTTGATGCAGTTAATAATTTTTGAACAAGGTAATTATCTACAACAGAGGTTTTCAAATCTTATTGGGCCGGGGACCCCTTATGGAGCAGAACATTTTCCAAGGATCCCTCATAGTCACAACACAAATTTAACCATACAGGCTTAGGCTACAGTCATTTGTACTGATAGATTATGGATGCTTTTTCTGAAAATATAACAATTTTTATATTTTGTTACATTTTTTACATACATGTCAGAGCAGTTTTTAATGGACAACCTTTCTTCAAATGTACGGCCAATTATGTAAAAAAAAAAAAAAAAAAAACTGTTTTTACCAGCATATGTTGACACATTGATGTAATGTTTCAGTAGAATGGAGAAGGTGGCCTGCACACCTTAAAAGGTTTCTTTGCAGGTGCAGCCGTTTCAAAGGAATATGTCAAGAGTTGTGGAAAGGCGCAACACTGCTACAATTACGGTTAAAGCAATTTTTATTGTGAAAGCTGACGTTTCGGTCAGTCAGACTGTAACAGACCATCAGATTGGTCCAGTGTTATGCAGGTAATGAGTAATGAGCGCAGTGTAACTGGGCTGATACTGATCTGCAGCATTTTTCTCCTCATAAGACATTTTTATATTTGTAGCAAACTCTTTCACTGACTTCCTGGCAATGTGCTGTAAACCAATTTTGAGAACCAATGATTTAAAAAATAGAGGCGCAGATTATTCAATCTGCATATAAAAATGTAGATATCACCCACGTATGCTGTTGAGTTTCACCTTGCTTCTGTGTGCACAATGTACATAAGTTGAAATCTCCAGGGTTTTTATTTGTATGATATGCTGTATTTCCATTTTTGGATATAAAAAAGAACAAAAGTTAGTTAAGTCCTCTGTAATACGTCATAGTGCAATTAACAAAAAATCAGTTTTACAAATCACCCAAAGCATATAGCTGATGACTAATCCATGCTTAGAGCCGTTGTGTCACTCAAATGAAAAATAATGGATTTTACTCTTCATTCATTCTATTTTCATGAAAAACCAGTCGACACTGCTTGTTGCCAAGCATAATTTAAAATGACATCATTGAGTAAATTACAAAAGCCCCATGCCACATCTACATAATGAATCGAAGCTATGATATCTGTCCAAATGTAAGACTCATCAGAGATTTCTGACTGAAAATCCTTGTGTGGAGCTGAATTCAAACACATCTCTCATAAAATAGCTTGTAATACAAAAAGACTTAGTCGCATGTGTGATTTTTTATTTTAATTTTTTTAAAATAAAAGAAAAAAATGAAAATTCCAAGATGGATTTGATTATGATCATGAGCCCGTTTCCTTACATATCTGTACATGTTTACTTTTTGAACCAGCTCAACCTTCATGGTCTTCAAAGAGAGCTATTATATATACCTTGTAAGTATAAGGTCACAAACATACAAGCCATTTACAATAGGTCTGTTCCGTAAAGAGCTTATTGATGAGTTCAGGTAACTGCGGCACAATAGTGTGTTTTGTGTCTGTTCTATTGAGACGATTCTAACAGGGGGGTTTGAGCGTTGTGATGAGAAAAGAACTTCTTGTCAAGAGCCAGTTTGCATGCTGACAAACAAACATCGGTTTTCCAATAAAATGATAACACAACCTTGTCCTACACTTGATGTCATAGTGTTGAAAGCAAAGGTTATGTAGCTATGTTTCCTTTTCATATTTAATGGAGATCGTCTACTCGACTACTCTAATTCTTAACCAATCGCTTTCACTGCGCCAAAGAGATTACAGTTCCAGGTCTTCTTACATTTTTCTTTTTTTCTCTGTTGGCATATGTTTGTTTGTCAGCAGGATTCTAAACCATTAACAACAACAAAAAAAGAATGTATGGCACATTTGTGTTATCTTAATTTATCCCACCTTATTACTTTCATGAAACTTGGTGGAGGGGCTTGGCCATTACCACTGCACCACTGTACCTGAACCTTTAGTTTTCCCTAATCTTTACAACCGTTTTGTATGTTGTCATACATTATATGATTATAGTGTAGTATTCAGTTTTATCAAATGGCAAGTAGGTTTATCATAAGCCAAACACATCAAACACCTGCAAGTCAAATAAACTAAATGAACATATATTACATCATACAAAAGTAAAGACATAAGGTGTTGTACTATGAATTGTGCTAGGCTAATAAAGGATCACTTGCCAAGCAATCTTCATCAGCTCTGTGATAAACCATTCTCTTTTCATGGAGATATAGGTGAACATTAATATCA
>JAVQKI010078551.1:0-11740 GCA_036025975.1 Nematalosa erebi
CCTCCTGTTTCTGTGTTAAGACAAAAATATGCATACATAATGCCTCTCTGTGTCTACAAAGGGGACACCCTATTTTTTTGCTTGGCAAATAAATCAGGCTGGGGAAGTGATAATTCATGACTAGCACATGTAAACAAGTCACAGAGCAGAATTCACCAAGCAAATTTAAATATTATCACTGAAGCTTACAAAAACTGAGTTTCCACTCACCATTTCAGTGTGAGTAAGGGCCCATTAAAGGGTTTCTCAAATGAGCAAAATGTTTGTATTAACTTATAAAAATAACTTAAATAACTTGAAGGTCTATGAATTGGTACCCTAATTCGTCTGGCTTGAATGAGAGTCTCTTGTCTGCGTGCAGTGTGCAGGTGTACAGGTGTGCAGGTGTACAGGTGTGCTGCAGACTCACCTGCACTCTCAGAGGCGCTGCGTTCCCGAGACTCTTTGGCCCCCGGGGTCCCACGGCCTTCGGACAGAGACTTCCGCCGGTCTTTGTTGCACCACTTCCAGTCTGGGTGCGCTCTGAAATGGGCCTCCTTCACCTGAGAGACAGAGGCAGAGAAAGAGAGAGAGAGAGAGAGAGAGAGAGAGAGAGAGAGAGAGAGAGAGGAAAAAACACAAGTAGACACAAGGGATGTGAACATTAATCCAAACTTAACACAGGAGGGAAAGCACAGGGAAAACAGAGAGGATGTAGCATGACAGCCAATTGTTAGCCTTCTGTTGTCTAAGCCAAAATAAATGTGCTTACGTTCCACCTCTATTGATGCTTGTGCGTGTGTGTGTGTGTGTGTGTGTGTGTGTGTGTGTGTGTGCGTGTGTGTGTGTGTATGCTGTACCTGGAAGGCAAGGTCATGGTACTTTTGCTTCTCCTTGGGCCCCAGTGCGTACCACCACTCGCCCAGGATTTTGCTGACTGTGCGGTTGTCCTGGTTGGGATGTCTCTGGTGTACCAGCGCCCGGTGGCGCTTGCTGAAGATCATGAAGGCATTCATGGGCCGTCGGATGTGGTCTTTCTCCCTCTGGAATTGAGTTTGTGTATGTGTGTTTGTATGTGTGTGACAGAGACAGACATTTCTTAGAGAAAGAAGGTCATGATCTCATCCTTCTTTTGTAAACAAGTTGAGTCAAATTCCAAGTAGTCTGAGGGCCGGAAGAAAAGCAGGTAAGCTGGGTGCACTTGTCTGACTCGTAACATTCAACTGCCTCTAAGAAGTTGAGGCAGATCACACTTCATTTAGAACAGATGTCATTTAAACACTTTTTTAACACTGATAAAACATATCAGATCCTCAAACTACTGTACACTCAGTCACCAAGCTGCAGTTTTTGTACCAGCCGGTCCACCTGTAGTGTATTTGAGAGAGATATCTACTGCAGGGATTTGTAAGATCCTCTGCAGAGTGTTAACCTCCTCCCACAAGTAATCGAAAAGGTGGAAAGACAAAAACAGATACAAATCCAAGGCGTTGCAGTCACTTTGAGACTGTTTGTTGTCTATCTTCACAGATTACACTGTAGGTTATACTGTTATAACAATATATTGTACACTACTACTACTACTATTACTCCCATTACTACTACTACTACTAATAATAATAATAATGATAGTAATAACAATATATAATAATAATAATAATAATAATAATAATAATAATAAAGCCTCTCTGGCACAGATGACAAGAGGTCAAGGGGGTGAGAGGGAGAGAGGACTCACCTTCTTGTCTCCATCTTTGGGGAGGGCGCTGAGGGACTGTGTGCGCCTCTTGGCTGGACCTGTGGAGGGGGCCGGGTCCTGGGAGACACCTGGTAAAAACCTGAGAGGTAGGAAGGGATTCTGCTGAGTTAAACTCACATTAAACTATTCAATGCCTAAGCTTTAGCAATTCTATATTTTCTGTCTTTGGTACGGATGCTGTATATCAGCAATCATGCTAACAAAGCCATTCAGAGCTTGAATCTAGTCAATGTCCATTAAATGGAGATAAACACACTTGCATCAATGCCTCAATACAGTTTACAGTGAACAATTAAGCTCAGTAAGCTGGCCAGACATGACAATGGCAAGTCAAACAATCTACATAATCTATAGACAAGTTCATCTATGGGGCCCATCTTCATAAAGGTCAGTTTTAAGGAGACATCTAAGGAGGAGAGTGCATGAGAAAGGAGACCCAGCTTTCGCCTGACTGGATACCAAAACCTTGACCTTTTACATGTCATTTACATTCACATACATAGCATTTACATTGCCAAGAGTAGTCACTTGCACAGTGACCTTATCATGAGTACCAAACGCACACATCTGCCTAGGTACATCCTGGGAAATAAACTTACGATCCCTCTCACTCTGCACTGTCTGCTGTTTAACAGACGCTACCAGTGCTAGCTTGTGTCGTACTGTTTCTCTCTGCAGCCATTTTGTCGTGAAGGTCTGGCTGCAGCTGCTTTGAGTCTGTTTTGGTTTGTGATGCTTTAGTGACTCATTTTGAAAAGTGTGGCGGTGGGGGAGAAGCGCTGGTTTGATGAGCTGACACATAACGGACCCGAAAGTAACAAAAAGCGCTAAGTGGTGACCTGGATCAGTAGAATGACATTGCTTTATTTGATCACTTAACTAAAATTATCAATAAATTGCTACTTATCAATTTGTTGAGGTTGAATCACGTATAGCAGCATTGACAAAGAGGGATAGAATCCTCTCAGAGTATAAGTTAGTTATTGAATAAAGCTGGCAAGTTCTGCTATTTGATCTTCTTATCTAGTCTGTGAGGATTCTACGTTTGGTAGGTTACACTTCTCTATGTCAACCTTTTACAACTATTAACAACTAGTCCTTGACCTGAATGTGTGGTGTGTGGTGTGTGTGTATGTGTGTGTGTGTGTGTGTGTGTGTGTGTGTGTGTGTGAGTGTGTGTGCGCAAGAGTGCAATTACAGGTCATCTGCGTCGCTCTCTGTTTCGCTGTCTCCTGCCTCGCGCTCTGGGGGAGGGTCCTCAGCAGAAGGGGGAGGGCGTGACGGTGAGCCTCTCTCTGTGCTTGATTGGCCACTGCGACCATCACTCAGCAAGGCCACTCCACACCGGGGCTCTGTGTGGGCAGTAAGATGTGTGTTAAGGGCATGAGAGAATACTACAATATTCCCTTCAGCAAGCAATAAAACTAATATTTCAATACATCATGCATACACTATAGTAACAAGTCAATCTACACAAACCCTATCTAGAAACATCAAAAGTGTATTCAATGGTAATAAGGTTTTCTTCCACACAATTAAGTTCATCTGGATATTTTAAGTTTCAACTGGGAACACTGTCCTGTCCTACTCTGTACCCTCTCCCTAACTTACCTTTGCTCTGATTCACGAGTGGCTGGCCATCAGCAGGCTGGGCTCCAGATGAATTTGATTGGCTGGGCTCCAGAAAGGGGACCAATGAATGCCAAGGAAAGACTGGGACCGACCGAGGCTCCACATTGGTCCAAACTGTGTAAAAGAAAGAGAGAGAGAGGGTAGAGAGAGAGACAGAACGATGACTGACAGCAAATGAATGACAGGCAAAAAGCCTTTTGACAAAAGGGGAGTCTGTGAGACTCTCCAATCTTTCTTAAGTGGGCCATGTAATGTCATGAAGTTTGAGTTCTTGCAAGTTTCAAAGGTCAACTTTGCCCTGTCTCTTTTCTGTTGCTCAGCAGATGGCTGTTTGTGTGTGTGCGTGTATGTGTGTGCGTGCGTTTGTGTGTGTGTGTGTGTGCGCGTGTGAGTGTGTGTGTGCAGAGTATGATTATAAAACTGTGTCACTACCTTTTTGCACAAGTGTTGTAGTGCATTCCACAAGCTGGGTATGTGGTATCTGATATCTGGGAGTGGCTTTGAGGTTGGTTTAGTGTTTGTGAGCTTTCATAGTTTGTGTCTGGGAGGGGGCATATTTTTTGGTTGCCCCCAAGAGACAGGTCATGTAGTCTCTGGGAGTGGCTTTGAATTTGTGTGTGTGTGTGTGTGTGTATGTAATTCTTCTCTCTCTCTACCACAACATGTCTGGGCAAGTTCCAACCACTGAGTTGCAGTTCTCACTTTAGACACACTGACCCTAAAGCCACACCCCTCTCTGTGTGGGCGTGACTGGGTGAGTGTGACTACATGTGCATGTTCATGTGTGTGAGTGTACGTGTGTGTGTGTAGTGTGTGTGAGTAGTATATAACGTCTCAACATACCAGAGTGATTAGGTAATATGTTCATTGGGCACACCCAACTACCATACGTCTAGACAAACACGACACTATAAAATGTGTACGAATCGTTTACTACAGAACCACCTCCTCCCTTTGCAAATGTTCTGATAAAAAATGGGCTTTTGCCACATATTTAAAGAGGGCTTAACTGTTTCTATGTCAACCTGCTGAAAAGGTTCAAACACAGAACATGTACATGCCTGACTTCAGGCCATGGAAAAAAGCTCAATATTTGCCTTGAGATAAATCTCGCTGGCTTTAATGCAAGTGTCATCAATTTCAAAATAAGGCTGAAATCCTCCCCCAGGACGCGTATCCAGTGTGTGTGGATAGAGCATTTAGAGAATTACATATTGGATACATTGCAATAGTAATATTATGTATTTATGGGATATTATTTTATAAGTGTCATAACTGAAATGTGGGTTGTTAAAGTAATATTGCTTAACAGTGTTTCCCATACATTGACTAGATCATGGCAGTCCAGCAGAGTCTAATTGACCTAACATAGTCTGTGAACCAATGTGAACCAATAATATTTTATATGCCATCTAGAAGTTCAGGTCTTTTAGCTTAGGTTTTTAATTCTTTCACCAGTGCCAATTCTGTTCTATTTTGCTGTAAACGTAATGGACATTGCATTTTGTTCAAACCAGCAGGACTGTACCATACACTTTCTTAAGCCTCCAGTCACCCTCACCCCAACCATAGTCTCATAAAATGTAGTAAAGGCTTCCTTCTGTGATCTAGTTCATAAAGCTGCAGGTTACCTGTGCCGGGACGTCCCATGATGATGTCCTTGCGTGGGGCGGGGTGGGGTGACTCTGCAGGTACGATGAGGGGCAGCAGGGCAGTGGGTGTAGGGTGGCAGGCCACAGGTTGGGGCAGTAATCCTGGGTGGGTGTCTCCGTGTCCCCCGGGGTTCCTCTCTCTCTCCCTCCCTTCTCCCGTGCCGCTGTTGGCCACAGCTGGTCCAGCTCCGCAGGAAGAGGCACCGGCCGAACTGGCGTGGGCCGAGCGGGCGCTGGAGGCGGTAGTCAACGATTGGGCGGAGGTGACGAGCACGAGTGTGGAGGAGGGGTTGCGCAGGAGCACGGTGCCGTTGGTGGTGGCACTGGCACCGTTGATGGGCACGGGGGCCTGCAGGGTGCCGCTGAGGTGGGGGGGCTGGGCGCCATTGTCTCGTGGGCGACCTCCTCCTCCTCCACTGCCACCTCCGCCTCCGCTGCCACCCATGCCCGCTCCGCTGCCTCCCCCCACGGTTCCGCCACTGCCTCGGCGGCCACTCAGAGGGCCCTCACTGAACTTGGTCAGCGGGACATCCGGGTTGCGCACGATGACGGGGGAGTCGCGGAGAGGCATGCCCCGCCGAGGGCTGGGTTCCTGGGGTAAGGGGGAAGGAGGCGTGGGGGACACCAGCATAGGCGGAGGGGTGGAGGCGGCGGAGGAAGAGGGGCGGCTGGCTGCGCTGCGGGGCCGGGAGAACGACGGGGTCGGCGGCTGGCTCTGGGGGGAGAGGACGCGGAAATTGGTCGCACTCAGTCCCAACACCGGGTCAGCCACCACCAAAGGGGCCTGCTGGACCACCTCCAGCTTGCCGTAGTCATGCGGGACAGATGGGGCCAAGGACAGAGTCGGGGGCTGGGCGTCAGGCTTGCGTTTGCTGGGACTCATGGGTACGGTGAAGGTCAGGTTGGTCTGGAAGGTGGGCACTACGCCCGATGGGTGACGCTCGCGCTCCGAGCCTGGTGTGCCCAGCTTGGTGCCGCTCAGGTGGCGGGGGCGGCGTGGTGTGAGGGAGGGAGGCGTGATGGGGCTGAAGTTGGCAGGCCGAAAGCCGAAGAGGGGCGAGGGAGATGGGGATGGGGCCGGGGAGAAGGGCGACTGGTTGGACACAGGCGAGAAAGACGGGGTCCCCGAGCGGGAGCTCCCAAGCGACACCAGCATGTTGGCTGCCTCGCACTCGTCGAAGTCAAAGCGTGACAGGTCACGTGAGAGGTCATGGGGCAAGAGCGATGGGAGCACCAGACGTGAACGCGAGTCACCGCCGCGGCTGCTGGCTTCGCTGCTGTCGCGTGACGTTTCGTCCCAGTCAAACTCGCTGCTAGTGCGCCCGCTCCCCAGGCGCAGGTCGGAGGGCGTGAGGGTGCCGGTGCTGCTGGCTCCGCTCCGGTCGCGGCCCAGACCTGCTCCTCCGGCGCCGCCGCTGGCCTCCATCTCCTTAGTGCGCATGGACAGATGTCTGGAGCAGTAACCCCTCCGCTGTGACTCTTTCGAACATCCTTCGCGAGAACACAGTCGACGCCACTGCTTGCCGTTGAACTTCTTGCGGATCCCCGTCGGGGTGCACACCACGTCACCCTTCTTGTATTTCTGCTGGGCTGCCGTCAGCGGGGTGCGGGACCGTGAGCCCGACCCAGACCCCGAGCCCCCGCCTGAACCCCCAGAGCCCCCTGATCCAGAGCCCCCGTGAGAGTTGGAGGAGGTAGGCTTGTCCAGGACCCCCCGAGAGGATGAGGGCGGAAGAGGGGGAAGCTGAGGGGCCGCTGAGATCACGGGGGTGCCTCCGTCCAGACCCAGCAGGACAGACGATGGTGGGCCGTGTGGGAGAGTCAGGTGAGGGGCCAAGGGGGGGCCGATGTTCTGCACCACTGACAGGTATGGCTTGGAGAGGATGTGTCGTGGCTGGGTGACCCCTAGGGGCTTGCCTCCTGGGACGACCCCAATGGCGGCGTCTCTGATCGAGGTGCTGTTGAAGATGGTCACCTCCATGTCCTCTTCGGGGGTCTGCTGCTGGTGCTGCTGCTGCTGGATTCTCTCTCGCTCTCTCTCTCGTTCCCTTTCTCTTTCCCTTTCCCTCTCTCTCTCCCGCTCCCTCTCTCTCTCCCTCTCCCGCACTCGTTCCCTCTGCCGTTCCCTCTCTCTCTCCATCTCTTGCTCCCTCTCGCGCTCCCAGCCGCCCGCCATGTTGAGCACCGACGTCATCATCACGCCTCCGGCGGCGGCGATGGTCGAGGGAGCGGATGAGGGGTACGAGGGGGAAGGCTGGGGCACGGACGTCTGGTGGGGCGGTGGTGGTAGAGACCTTCCGTAGAGCGGCGCTGTGATGAACTGAGAGACCTCCATGTCCTCGCGGTCCTCCCACGCGCGACTCCCAGGGTCCAGGTCCCAAGGGGGCACCAGAAGGCGCAGGCTCTGCCGTGACACCCACACGGCCTGCACGGGGCTGGGGGGAGCTCCGCCGCCCTCCTCCTGGGAGCTTCTGTCGGCAGCACCGGGCTCGTCCCTCAGAAGCACGCGGTAAGGGTACGCCACAGCTGGGTGTGGGTCCACCTGGGTCACAAGGCCCTCCCTGTACAGCTGTTGGGCCCCTTCGCTGGCCTCATGGCCCCCGCCGAACGGCACGCACACCCGGGTCCCGATGGCCACCTGCCCGGCTCCCGGAGGGGGTGCGTCCAGCACGAGGTCCACGGCGCCCCCGCTGGGCTGGAAGGGGTAGTAGCTGATGCCCTTCTCACCGTTGAGCTGCACCTCCACGCTGCCCTGTTCGCCGCTCACGTGCCGCACCACACCGGCCCGGAACACGCCGGAACCCTGTCGCGCCAGCACGCGCTGGTTCTTCAACCCTTTAGCCAGGGCCTCTGACAGGCCACCGGCCAGGCTGTCCCGCAGGGGATTGGAGTTACAGTGTGCTGGGGGGTTCTGTTGCTGGTGGTGGTGAGGGGGTCGGTGGTGGTCCGTGCCAGGCTGGAGCTCCGACGGTGCCGGCGTGCTCCGTGCGGCTACGGCGACGCTGGCGGTTGGGGCAGGTGCAGCGCCGGAGGTGGCGGTCACCTCCAGGTCAGCCGAGTGCTCGCTGGCAGTGTCTGTGGAAGAGCAGCGTGGGGGACTGACCACCGGAGGCCTCTCACCACCGAAAGCATCTCTGTCCCCGTACTGCCCGCCGCTGGCAGGAGCTGTACTCTGGCTCTGGCTGTGGGGGTCCGTTCCGGCTGGATTCTGGCCGGGGGCTGTCTGTGTGCTGGCTGGCGTCTGCTGGCTATTGGCAGTGCTGACCTGAGGCTGAGCTATGGCGGTGGAGGCAGAGGCTATGGCGGCGACGGTACCGTTGTGTGCACCGCTGACGCTACTGCTGCTGCTGCTGCTGCCACTGTCACCGTTGCTACTGAGCGGAGGCGTGCTGGCGTTGCTATGGTTTCCGCCAGCGGCGGTGTTGGCGGCTGAGGCGGAGGCGATGCCGGCCGACGAGGAGCAGTGTTCGGAAGTGTACTTCTTCTTGGGCACGCGGGCCTTGAAGGTGGCCGTCTTGCGGCTGGCTGAGGGGTTCGGGCTGCTGTTGGAGCTGGCCGCGCTGCTGTTGCTGTCAGACGACCGGCAGCTGCTTGGACGCTCCTCTGCTGCCGCCGCGGCTGTTGTCGCCGTCACCACTACGGTCGACTTCCCAGAATCCACGTCGCGGGAGAGGCTCTCGTCCCGGTCCGGGGTCGCCGTGGTCCGGGGGGTCTCTTCACGAGAAGATTCTGAGTGAGACGAGGGAGGCGTTGCATGTCTCTTGGGGGACGGGGGCGAGGCTTTGGACTGGTCCTGTTCGGGGCTGCTGTCGGGCTGGCCCCGTCTCTTCCCCGCCTTGGCGCGGGTGGATGGGGGCGAGGGTCGCCCCCCCTTCTTAGGGTGCTTCATGGCTCTCTCTCTCTCCAGGGCGCCTGCCTTTCGGCTGTCGTTGTTTCTGCTGCTTGGGGCTGCTCAGGCTCCTCCCTGCTTCCTCTTCTATCTTCCCTCTGGGCCTGCCTCTCCGTTGCTCATCCCGCCTTCTTCTTTCTTCTTCCTCTTCCTCTTTCTCTCTCTCTCTCTCTCTCTCTCTCTCTCTTCCCTCTCTCGTACGTTCTCTTCTTGTCTGGTCTCTCTTTTTCTTTTTTTCTCTCTCTATCTCAGTTCAGTCCTGCTCTTCCAGGGCCTGAAGCACAGAGTAAAGTGGTGTGATTACTGGTGAGGCAGTATTGAGGTCTCAGTTTAGTGTAAATATATTACAAACAGCATGTTATATTGTACACTTAAGGCTACTGTCATTGTCACTTATTCACCTATATAAACAATATTCCTTTGAATTACATAGAATGATAAACAGTCTTACCAAGTATTTCATATAATATATTCCACAGCTAATATATTAACTGCGACAAGTTTTATACTAATAATACAATGAATGACTATTCTATTACATGATCCTGTATTACTGTATAATTAGCAATGAGTGGGCTGTGCTATGTGTGTGCTGTGTGACAATAGTGTACCGTGTAGTGTGCTTGTTGATATGTGCTGTGCTAAATAATAAACACAACCACACAAATAGAATTGCATGCCCAGACAAGTATAAAACACACACTAGTTTCTTGGCTAGAACTGTCGAGGCGGGGGAATTCCTGGTTCACTGGTATTTCTCTCTTTCTTTCTCACTCCCTTTCACTCACTCTCTCTCTCTCTCTCTTTCTCTCTCACTCCCTCACTCACTTACTCACTCACTCACTTTGACCTTTACGCATTTTATTACTGAAGCAATCCGCCCCTACAACCTTAGCAATGCTTAACTTCCCACTACTGTATACATCACCAGCCCTTCTCTCTGTCCCTCTGTCTCTCTCTCTCTCTTGCAACTCGTCTCTTTTTATAGACACTCCTTTTGCTCAGCCTTATCTCTTTAAAAATGCATCACCACTGCAAAAAAAAAAAAAATTGTCCAAACAACAGACTTCTGCAACAGAGTTGGAGAGTCCACGTCTTGGTGTTTGTCCACAGGAAACAGTGACCATGGCTTAGTTCACATAGTGAGTCAACACATGCATGTTCAGCAGTCAGGCACTGACCTCATACTCAAAAACCGTATTGGCCTGAATATAACACGGTCCTGAATACAAGATGACCCTCCCTTCTCCAGGCAACTTTTTGGGGAATAATGAAAAAAATAATGTTTTTGTAGACCAAATTTTGCCTTATATAGTAAATTATTTTATTTTAAAACATTTTTAAGAGTTAGCAAATATTCTGAACATTATTCCTAAAAATTAAAGCATGATATCAAGCTAATAAATGTGGATAAATTTGTCACATTTAAATTCTGTGAATAGTAGGCTGCCACTGAATGACAATTTTCCATGAAAATGCAAACAATACCCTGTAGGCTGTGTACCAGGCAGACAACTGACTGTGAGACACTCAAACATAATAGTGATTCACCACTCTCATTTCCACTGCAAGATAACTCAATTTTCAACCTTTCTGTGCAACAGTAACAGGTGTTGGCATGTTGAAAAACACAGACATTTGCTTAGCATTGGTTATCTGTAGTGAGTTTTTTTATCATAGACTAGCGCTGAAAAGACAGTTTCTCCTCGAAGTTTGTGCAGCTGCTGGACAAGACTCATTCAGTCACGCAGTGACAGTCCATTGCTCTGCATCGGAGACTTTTGTATCTCGAATATGATCGGTTATGAAGTGTCGGCTTTGTGTGCATTTAAACACTACCAATATTATCAACACCGGGTCAAGGGATACTGAAGTGAATATAAACCTAGGCATTCTTTAAACCATTTAAGGCTTATTTTGAATTTGTTCAAGACAATCTCTTACCTCTTCATCATGTTTGGCAGTTGTAGGCCAATGAGATGCTGCAAGTTCATGTTTTTTGTGCTCCCTCTATATTTATTCACTAGTTTTGTCTAGTCTGCGAATATAAGACTACCCCCTTTTTTCAGAAGTATTTACAGGACAAAAATATTGTCTTATACTTGGGCTAATACGGTAATCATGGGCGACCTGGTTACTTAGACTCTTAGATGAGGACCTGATGTAGAATGATGTGTATGTGCTCTATATGTGTGAAGCCGCCTTCTGTATATTTTTGAAGTCTGACGAGCAGAACAGCTTGTGGTAAATATTCACACCCGGCTTACGGAGTGCTACCCTGCAGAAGATGAGGATGGAAAAAAAAATATCAGACTGCGTTTCAAAAGCCAGTGTGCAAGTCTAAACTGTGCACTATATACACATAATGCTAGTCCATTCTAGAGTGTGTGTGTGTGTGTGTGTGTGTGTGTGTGTGTCTGAGTGTGAGTGTGTGTCTGTGTGTGTGTGTGTGTAGGCGAATGCATGGTATTGAAACTATGTTTGATGCTGGCGGTACTAGACAGGGCTGGAGTGTAGTTGACGTGGTTGCTGATGGTGTGGCAGCACATTGCAAAGGCCATGCAGCAACCACAACACAGCTGCAGCATTCAAAAGACCTTATTCAGTTCAACACTCTGTTCTATGGGAGCTTGTGGAATATGTAAATAACTGTGTGTCCAACAAACCAATAAAATTTCACCATTATGTCATCTGTCAAGTTCCTAGTATAAAACTCACACACCAGAGCTAAATACAGCACACATCTTAATGTGTCTATGATAGTCTAGGCTCAATCTTCATTAACCACATTAAATATGTAAGGAAAAAAAAATATGGGGTAGACAATGA
>JAVQKI010078570.1:0-13427 GCA_036025975.1 Nematalosa erebi
CACTCTCCTCATCCAGGCAAATAAAGTCATAAATAAATAAAACAAACAGGTGAAAGTTTGGAGAGCCCCCAAATGGATAGCGGTGGTGTGCATTTACAGTAAAGTGGAACTGACCTTCAACATTCCCTTCCACAAATATATACTATATCCACTCACATACATGTACACATATGCACACACACACACATACACTGGCCTGGTTCTGGAGGAAAGAGCAACTGTGTGTGTGTGTGTGTGTGTGTGTGTGTGTGTGTGTGTGTGTGTTGGAGTCTCCTGGTTTGGAACACACTGGGGCTCAGAGGGCCATTTTGGGGATGGAGGCTTTACCTGAGCCTGAGGGAAGGACAACGGAGAACCGGACGGAAGAAGAGATGGAGACAGAGGGAGAGAAAGATATAGAGTGGGAGTGAGTGTGTGTGTGTGTGTGTGTGTGTGTGTGTGTGTGTGTGCGTGTGCGTGTAACAGAGCAAGAGAGATACAGACCAAACTAGGGACAGACAAAGAGAGAGAGAGAGTGTGTTGTTGTGTATAAGAGAGTAGAGGGGAAGAGAGAGAGAGGAAAAGAGGAAAAAACCCATCTTTAGGGAACTGAATGAGATCCCAATGACAAAAGCTCTTAACCAAGGATGAGGGTTAAAAAAAAATGGGCCAGCGTGCAGCTACAGTGATCACAACGCTACACTGCTGGTCCACTGCTGGAAAACAAAACAAAAAAGAGAGAAGAAACAAAACAAAACCAAACCAGATTAAGGGAACCAAAAGGTGGATCCCCTGTGTCTGTGGCGGTGCGTAATGTGGTTTGGTGCGTCAGGTTTCCTGAACATCCCCGTGCGAGGGCGAATAATCCAAACTAGATAAATATTACAGGCCCTTCTTAAATGTTGTGATGAATATTGCAGAGGAGCTTTGCAGTGTCCTGATTCAATCTGACTCGGCTTTCTGCGACTGGGGATGTAGATAGGAAAAAGCCTCTGCCTCAACATACCACCCCCGACACACACACTCCTCCCTCTCTCTCTCTCTCATACACACAAACACACACACTCCTCCCTCTCTCTCCCTTACTCACACATCTCACACACACACACACACTCCCCCCCCTCTCTCTCATACACACACACACATTCTTCTCTCTCTCTTTTACTCACACCACCACACACACATATTCTAACACACACAAACACACACACAAAATAGAATTATGTAAGAACCTCTGAATCCACATGTCTCTCAGCATATTTACAAAGACGCACAATCCCAATCACAGAGATTAGACACACACACACACAGTGATGAACAATAGAACCCAAACACAGAAACACTTCTAGCAAAGCACCGCTTCCAGTTGAACCAGGCAACAGTTCACTCCAGGCCAACGAGCAGATGTTTGAACAGGTCCCGATGTCTCCATCATCACTGTCATTTTTTGTCATTTCCCCCCTGCTCTCTCTCTCATTCTCCCTCTCTCTTTCTCTATCTCTTTTTCTTGTTTTGTTCTAATGCTGGTCAACATCGGAAGCTGCCAGCCAACATCACTAATCCCCTACCCCTCCTCTCTCTCCCTCTCTTCCTCCTGCTATCTCTTTCTCTCTCTTCTTCCCTCTCTCTCTCTCTCTCTCTCTCTCTCTCCCTCCCTCCCTCTCTGATATGAACAACTGTGGCTAAGGCTGAGATCTTGCGCCGGCCGCCTCGTCTCAAGGGCTTTAGGCGTGTTGGGCCTGGCAGTGGCCATAAGAGGCTTAGCTCGGGGAAAGAGAGAACTGTTGGTGCCACACACACACACACACACACACACACACACATACTGCAGACATCGTTTCTGGCAGGCAGACAAACCCTCTGACAAAAAATCCTGACAAGGGACTTGAGGCAAACTTATTGTAACATGCCTGGCTTTTGAGTCTAGGGTAAAAAAAACGTGGGCAATGTGGAGGATGATTGACAGCTCTGTGGGGCTGGTAGAGCAGGGGTGATATGACAGTCTTTGTCCAGTAAAAGAGTGTGTAAGAGAGTGTGTATGTGTACATGTGTGTGCAGTTCAGTCCTCGGCTTTTCCTCTAGGGCTCCCTCTCAGACGACACGTCGCCCTCGGCGCCACTGCTAGCGCCTGGGTCCTGGGAAGTCCGCGAGGCGGCCTTCTCCCTGCCCGACTCTGACGCAGCTTTGGACCGGGTCTTCTCCTTCCTCTGCTGCTGTTTCTCCTGCTTGGCCAGCTATGACAGAGGACGAGAAGGAGTATAAGAGAGACAGACAGAGAGAAACATGGTGGAGAAGGACAAAGGTGTTGTTCAGATGTCAACTTTGGGTGGGCATTTAGAAAACTTATGCTATTATATGCACATCTGTTGTTTTACTACCATATACTATGCCCTTAGAGACACTTGAAAAACATCCTATGGAAACAGTGTTCTGCTCTACAAGTGAACCGCCAAACTATGTGCACTTATCAGTTTATCTATTTTGTGTAAGGGGAAAATGCACATGAACGCTAACACTTCCTTTTGGCCTGGAAAAGAGGAACATCTTCATCACTAACTTCTGCTAATTGATGAGTTGAAAAGACCTGCGTGTGTGCTTTCATAGAATCATGTGTCACACACATAACAAACACGGAACATTCTGTCTCTCTCTCTCACACACACACACACACACACACACACACACACACACACAGAATTTAATGCTTAGAAGAGTGAGGGAGGGAGAGGAAGAGAGAGAGAGAGAAAGAGAGAATCACTCCCTGCCACACACATACATAAAGAAACACAAACATGTGTACATATGGCAGAAACAGGCACAGCACAGGAAAACGAAAAAATCATTTATTGTTTAATCTTTCATGAGTCCCAAGGAAATATTTATGACTTAAATCTCATGCTGACAACCATAACATCAAAAGTACCTGCATTATTAAACACACACACACACACACAGAAATCATTCTGAGCATCACAAAGTTTGGCTTGGTCATCAATCAAGAGGATAAAGGCTAAAACTGGGAGTGACTTCACTTTAACGACCCAAGAAAAGCCACTCAACAACAAAAACGCTCACCATAAATACATGGCATCATGGGGACTCATCGTAACAGCCAACAACAACCCCAAAAAAAGAAAACACCCCAGGAGAGAGGATGTCGGTTTATCCGGCAGAAGCAGCGACTCTCGTTGAGCGTCTTATATGGGTCCGCATTCCGCTGCATCATCGACTCTACCGGCGATTTTTGTGTGCGTTTGGGGACGCACACGTGGACCTAAATAACGATTACTTCATCAATCACACCGACGTGCAACTGATGCAACTAGCACATCCTGAAACGCTGAACTAGGTCGCTGAAGCAAATATACTGTATATAAATATATATATAAATAGTAAAGAAGACAGCAAGGAGGAGACTTCATGGCTTATTCGTAAGCCACTGAAAAACACAAGGTCTCTCGCACACATACACACCCCCATCACACACACACCCTTGAGGGAGCACAAGCCTACTGCTTTATAAGGATCACATTTTCACTTAAACAAACACACACACACACACACACACAGTGAACACATAGCTAAACAAACCCTTTGTTACTCTGATGCGAACAAGCCTTCAGACACGCAAATTAGACTCCTTGGCCACCATAGTTTAATAACATACCATGTTATACCCTAATGTATTTACATACCTCCTCTTTGCCATGTGTAGCACCTTTCTGGGTCCAGTCATCCACTCCCATGGCTTTCCCTATGAAGGTGATACCCCTAGGTGATATATCCTTTCCTCCTGGTGACTCCATGGTGTCAACACAGATCTCTGACTGTTTTGCTGACATATCTGCATATATGAAAGAACATCACCTCTAACTAAACCTCTCCAAAACTTAACTGCTGGTCCTCCCAGCCAAGTAAATGTCATGATAATTTTGCCTCTGTAGCTCGGTCATGCTATTTTTCTCTATCCAACATAAGGAAGATCAGGCCGTACCTGACCCAACAAGCAACACAGGTCCTGGTACAGACCTTGGTTATCTCTCGCCTTGACTATTGCAATCCCCTCCCATCACGTCTTCCAACCTGTGCTGTGAGACGATTACAGATGATCCAGAATGCAGCTGCACGTCTGGTTTTCAACCAGCCAAAAAGAGCTCATGTCACACCTCTGTTCATTGAACTCCACTGACTAACCTTAGCCACTCACATCAAATTCAAAGCACTAATGCTAGCCTGAAGGGCGATTGATGGATCTGCTCCCATCTACCCTAATACCCTCTTAAAACCCTATGCTACCCTACGGCCACTTTGCTCATCCAAGGAACACTGTCTAGCATGGCCAACACCTCACACAAGTCAATCTAGACTATTCTCATGTTATTCCACACTGGTGGAATGACCTTCCAAGTGCTATCAGAGCAACAAATAACCTCTCCACCTTCAAGAAATTCTTGAGAACCCAGCTCTTCCAAAAATATCTCCTGGGTAAAAATTTCTGCATACCAGGAATGCACTTACAATGCACTTCCCCCTCCCTCTCTACAATAGGCTTTTATTACACTCCTGCCCTTTCATATCAAAATACTGCAAATTTCATGTTAGCAATATGCACTCTTAGTTAGTTTTTAAACTGTGCTGTATTTTGAATGTTTACACTCTTTTTGTTAGTCGCTTTTGATAAAAGCCTCTCTAAATGCATAAATGTAAAATGTGCCAATGTAAATATACATACAATACCATACAAGCTAATCTGCCATTTTTTCAATGTGGTCCCTTAAACGTCTAGGCCCTACTTGAACCCTCTTTGACATGACGAAACATCAGATGGAGCCACTGCGCCACGAGGCACCACCGCTACCAGTGCGAGGGATGCGGTGGAGGACGAGAAAGCGAGGGATGAATAAGTGAGCAGCAGCCAAACGTCTCGCTGAATAAAACACAGCTTCCGAAAAGGTGTGACCGGAGTGTGCTGGCAACGTTGGGAGTCATGGCGATAGAAGGGAAAAACAACGAGAACAACAACGACGTTGCCGATGTGACCGCCGCCATAAGCTGACTTACGATCTGAGAGGTTCTCTGTCCATTATGACTGCAGAAAACAATGTAAACAGCACAAAGCCCCTCATGAGGTCACCAGTTCAGATGTGTACTATTGTGATCTGCCTCTGTTCACAAGCCATGCTGTTTTCGTTACCTAAAGATGCAATGGAAAAGCTAAGTAAGCAAGACAACCTTGTGATTTCCAAAGAACTACTGGCACTCTACATTAGAATACCTACAAACACTCATATTCAGCATGCGTGCACACACACACACACACACACACACACACACACACACACACGCACAAACATAGGAGTCTAGGAGAATAGTCTAGATTGACACGCACACTCGCACAAGCACAGACACACACACACATGCTGAAAGAGAACGCACACATCTTTGTCTGCTGCTGGACATGATTACTTAGTGTTACTCGTGTGGCCCTCACTAGATTATACTGAGTCAGGAAAACTCAGAAACGGCTACATGTCAAGAGGGGTCCAGCAACTCTTTGACCCTTTCAGTGAAGGCAATTTTGAAGTAAACATGCCATTTCCCCTGTATCAAAAATTCCCTCTGTGCATCTTTCTAAAAGCTCACAAAATATGACCCTGGTGATATTAGAGCATTTTATTGGAAAAAAGTAAGATTTTCAGAGATGTGACTACCTTGATACCGTGATGCAGTTATGACTCATGCTAGTGCAGGCAGTGGAGGTGGGTTATGCGTGTCTGTGTGTGAGTGAGTGTGTGTGTGTGTGTGTGTGTGTGTGTATGGGTGGGTGGGGGCAATGTCCAATGTAGTTTGATAATTCATTTAAAATTTCTTAAAGTGGTCTCTCTTGCTCGCCACCACCTCCACCATCCCCCGCATTCCCCTCGCTGTGCCGTCGCCACGGCAACGGAGCGGGCCTGATCCGTGCAGGTGTCCAGTGGGCAGCCATGTAAGGGCATTCAGGCCTCCACCTGCCAGTCAAACCCCTACGCCTACACGCTACAGACATTTTATTTAAAAGCAGTGTGTGTGGGTGTGTGTGTGTGTGTGTGTGTGAGAGAGGAGAGAGAGAGAGAGATGGGAGTGAGTAAGTGTGAGAGAGTGTGTGTGGTGTGTAATTGAGAGAAACAGGTGTAATTAAGGCAGTTAGTTGGTCGTGCATTATTGCTGCTCTGACAATTTGAATCAGTCTTTTATCGTGTTGACATTTTGGCTACTTTTGTTCATCAGGGTTTGTGTGTGTGTGTGTGTGTGTGTGTGTGGTGTACATATGTGTGGCAAAAAGTGAAAAAAAAAAAGACTAAGATGTGGGAATCCAACAAGAATCTGGTACAGAGTAATGTGTGTTTGTGTATGAGTGTGCGAGTCAGTATGTTTTCAGAAGAGTGTGTTAGGTATTTGTTTATGTGAATCAGTGTGTGAGCTGGTGCGCGCATGTGTGTGTGCATGTATCTGAAGGAGTTTCTGTGTGAGTGTCTGTCTTAGTAAGCCTGTGTGTGTTTGTTTGTGTGTTTCTCTGTGTGTGTACATGTGTCTGAAGGAGTGTCTGTCTTGGTGAGCCTGTGTGTGTGTGTGTGTGTGTGTGTGTGTGTGTGTGTGTGTGTGTGTGTTGCCAGTACTATTATCAAACTTTTCCCAGACAATGTATCTATGTACAAACAGTCACACCACATTGGTTCTAAGTATGTGTTTTGTAACATCCCTTGCACCAGTGATGTTGAGTTTTTGTATAGAGACAGAAGGCAGGTGCTGGTCCTGGAGGTAGGGTGTGTCTTTGATCTATACATGGAGATGTCCTTTTATGATAAGATGACCAAGTATCAGCACATTCTTGCGAAGATCAGTGACTTAGGATTTGCATGTAAGTTGGTGGTTTTGATAATCTGGCAGCCAAGGACATGTCCAGATATCAACTATTAGTGGGTTAATAGATTGGCCAGAGGAACCCTATAGCGCTTCCTAGGTTTCAGAGGCTCAAACTGGCAACAGAGGGGATGGGAGGCACCTGCCACCATTCCATGAGTGTCACAGCTATATTTCACCTCTGAAAATATTTGAATTCTGTCTGTAAAGACATACAATTGGTGGGTTCAAATAAAGAATGCAAATGTGTGTGTGTGTCTGTGTGTGAGCGTGTTCAGAACTTTACCTGTTTGGGGTCTAAGGGTGCTGAGGGCGACTCCAGCTCTATGGTGACGGGGCCATCATTCTGAATATGGACCTGCATGTATGCCCCAAACTGTCCATCTGAGGAGAGAGAGAGAGAGAGAGAGAGGATTGGGAACATCGGGAGGAGAAGGGGAGATAAAAAGGAGGGCAAAGACAGTAAATTAACAGTGATGCAAGCTCTGCAATAAGTCTGTCTCAAACTACCAGTAAGCCTATATCCCAGAATAATTAACATCAATTCAACAGTAAGTATAGGGACCAAAAAAATTAAGGAAATCGTTTGATGGTGTGTGTGTGTGTGCACGTGTGTATGTATGTATGTCAGTATTTTTGTGAGCGTGTGTTTATATGTGTGTCTGTGTTTGTGTGTGTGTTCAGATGACCATAGCTGCCCCCACCTCTGCACCCCCTCCCCTCTGTCACACACACACACACACCCCACCCCTCCTGGTTCCTTTCACGCTCACCAAGTGGCCCAATAAAAGCGCAGTGAGAAGTCAGGGGGGAAAGTGCAGACTCATCGTGTTTGTTCCTTTGGGGAGCGGCAGCAGAGCAGGGGCTAATTAGGCTAGAAAGAGAGAGAGTGAGAGAGAGAGAGAGAGAGAAAGAGAGAGTGAGAGAGAGAGTGAGTGAGTGAGAGATAGGAAGAGAGTGAGAGAGAGAGAGAGAGAGAGAGAGAGAGAGAGAGAGAGAGAGAGAGAGAGAGAGAGAGAGAAACGCTCAGCTCCTGCTCCCCGTGGCCCGTCTCTGGAGAGTTGACCCATTTTACCTCGCGCCATCGTCGCCGCCATCTCTCCCGCCTCTCTCCCAGCTCGCTCCTTGCCCTCCCCCCTGCCTCACCCACAGCCTCCACTATGACCCCTACAGTGGTGCCAGCACCACAACCCCCGCGACCCCTCACCACCGTCCCCCAGCACTGCCAATACTGTACGTGTGAGGGAAGCATGTGTGTGTGTTTGTGTGTGTGTGTGTGTGTGTGTGTGTGTGTGTGTGTGTTTGTGTGTCCCATTAGCTAACCCTCCATGAGTGACACTCACTAAAACTAAAACCATAAGCACCATAGAGAGGGGTGTCCCATTGCCACGGTGATGGTGGGCAGCTTCAATCAAACGTCAACAAAGAGACTCGAGTTGGCTTTTGCGCTTGCTGTTGCCTTGGCAACGATGCCCATAGCCTGTCGTCATGGCTTCACAGTAACATCCATCACAGAGCTCCATCCCTGTTTGTATTTTGAGTCAGAGGTGCACTTAGCAATGGAACTGGGGAAGTCATGGGATGTCTAAACCCCGTCCTCTGTCGGAGCCACAAATCATTTAAAAAATGATAAAAAGTGTTTTAACCTTATTTCTGGAATTCACTTTCAAAAGCAAACTAATAGTTTTCCAAGGTTATAAAGGAAGGTTACACTGCTTTGCCAAAAAAATCCCAGAGCCAGAGCCACAGATTTTATCTAGTCTACGGGATCCAAGAAAAACGCGACGTCGTGAGGAAGGGGGGGCGGAGAATCGTACTCTCAGCTCCTCCATCGTCAGAAACACACACGCAGGTAAGACACCTATGGAATACTCTCCGCACCCACCAGCTTGTCCTTTTTTTCTCTTATTTTTAGGGACGATGCTCCGTTTTTTTTCCCTCCCTCCTTCTGCGACTACATTTCCAAATATAGTAAGGCCAGGCCTAGATAAATGAGTGGCTGCGCCCGCGTGACCAGCAGGTGGAGCTCAATGGAGCTCACCCCATAACTCTGGCAAACAGAGTGTGGGTATAAATACATCAACATCTATAGATACCTACAGAGACACCTATAGATACCTACAGAGACACCTACAGACTGCCAAATAAGAGACACGTATAGATTTTTTTTGGATGCTGCAGTATGAGTGGACACTGAGATGTGCACTAATGTGTCCTCTGATAACAGGGCAGGATGATGCTACCATGTCTCCCTGTCTGAGAGGGAGTGTGTACGTGTGTGTGTGTGTGTGTGTGTGTCTGTGTGTGTCTGTGTGTGTGAGTGAGTGTGTGTGTGTGTGTGTTTGTGTTTAGTGACATTTTAATTTCTCAGGAGATCTTCTCTGGGAAAAAAGAAGGAAAAACTGATAAGTCAGCAAGCATGAGTCAGCGTACAGCATGTGAATCGGTGGACCTTACGAGGTCAACACACAGGAGGAAAAAATAAAGCCACACAAGCCTAATAAAGGGATGCAGGTTTGGCCTAACATACACAACACACACACACACATACACAATGTGTTACTGTAGATGAAGCCTAAAAGACTTTCAGAATGTTCAAGTTGGAAAATCACACCTATGCACACCCATGCACCAGCCCACTTCTTTAATGAATATCGCTATGACACATGAACACCTTGCCCTCCTCCACATTTGAACCTGAATTGCTTATGGCCTCACGCGAACAAAAAATAGTGTCATACTGTACATCCCTCCCTAAACACACACCTGACACAGACCTGATACATAAATTCATGTAAGCCCACGCAAAAATCATTACACATGCACTCCCACACCAAGCTAGCTCCAAGTGCGTGCATACATTATACGCAAACATTCAAAAGTGCAGTCACATGCCCACCACACACACAAACACACACACACACACACACACACACACACACACACACACACACACACACTCACTCACACTCACAGACCTTTGATGCGTTCAGGTGTGTAGGCCTCTCTCATGCGCTCCAGCATGGTGTTATAGAAGGGCTGGGAGAGCTCGGCAGGCATGGCCCTGTGGAAGTCGGGCTTGTTGCCCTTGAGCACACACTGCAGCGTGAACTGGCTCACACACAACACCTCCAGCTCGCGATCCACCACGCTCTTGGCCCACGGCCGCCCACCCTCGTCTTCGAATACCCGCAGGTTCAGGATCTTACGCACCCTGGAGGAAGGAGGCAGTAATGACAGCGGCTATGTATCAGCAGTTACAAGACATTTCCTTGGCAAAAATACTACAAGGCAATATGGTGAAAAGTTTGATTTGTGAAAAGAAAAAAAAAGAATCCTGCCTAATATATGACATCAAACCATCCAATCAGGAATCACATGGGAGTTGCCAACAACATTAATAGACAATGACTAGGAGGGTGGGATTATGTTGTGCTCCATACACACACTTACATGTAGTCCACGTCCTTCTGCGTGTCTTCGGTAGATATACCAAGCAGCACGCACAGTCCTCGGCCTATCGAACTTACTTGTTGTTCCCCAACTGCAAGGAGAGACGGGGTGCATTTAAATTTTCCCGCCCGTGGCTACTTCGCAGGCTCGTCATTCAAATTCTGACTGTGACCACTGAGTTTAGAAACCCTGTGGCACAGAGAAGCGCTGTGTGTGCAGCTGTCAATCTCGCCGATTTAGGTGAGTCACCGGATTACGGCGTGTATGCAAAAATGTCCTGTAGGCTAACCTTACTCACTGTCAGTAGTTCTTTTAACACGGGTATCAATCTGGAGAGTCGAGGCACGCAAAAGCAGTTTCTGAGTTTTAACTCACTATCCTAATGACAGCCCACTAATGACAGTCTTGCTGCTGACACGACTCCACGTGTTGTGTAAGTAGAAAGTGTACAGTTCCTGAATGCTACCATTTCAGAATTGTTGCTAATATCAGTACTAGCAGCAATTTACCATAGGGTACATAATATCATACACACGTAAACCAGTTTACGTGCGTGCACTGGGCGTTAATCAATTGACTATGAAGTTGAAAGTATTGTTGCATCAGATTAAAGACTGGAACAGACGCAAGATAAATATCGCCAACGTAGTCAAAATCACTTACCAGTCACGCTTGCTTGAGTGACTCTCTGAATGATGGCCTTCATCTTTTTAATTTTTTTTATGTTAATCCAGATTCTGTGTTACTGCCGGTGTACCATACATACAGGTATTACAACTTCACACTTCCGGTTTAGAGGAGGGGCTTTTACGGCATTGTTGTCGCCCCCAAGTGGTCAGAGTGGAGTCACACAACGGTGGTTCTCAACATTTTTTCAACAAAAGCCCTAGGTCCTCCTGACACTTGACGCACCCCAACCACACACACGCACACCACTGCTGCCCCACACACATACCGTACAACAATCCATAATAGTGATATGTGGAAATTCTGTATGTACAATAGAGTTGGACATTCCTACTGTAAATAAGTGAGCAAACCACCAGGTTAAATTGAGCTAGGCAATTTAGTTAGTTAAAACTAACTAATAAGGACGTTAGGACGTCTTATTGTAGACTACTCGAGGTAAGACGTCCTAACAATGCTCCTGTGGAAACCTGCATAAAAAGCTGTCTAACTAAGCTATTCTTACACCCATAAATTTGCACGATGTATGGGTACAAAATGGTACTTCTCTTGCACTAATCAAGTGCCTAACCTATGTGGTGCTGGCAGCGACGCCGATTGAGAAATAGGTTTACTCACAAACAGTAGCCTAGTGAACTCTGTTTTTCTATTTTAAATTCAATTGAATACTTTGCTTGCAGAAGTTTTAAAATTCGTGACAACAAATTGAACGCCCCCCTTCACTGGCTCAGCGCCCCGGAGCATTGTCCAAAAGCCCCTGTTGGTAGGCCTACTGACACGACACACTGGGACTGAAAACTGAAGATTTTTTTTTTTTTCTGAGGCACAGTTGATCGCTACTGGGGCCTGTGCCCCCGTAAAAAGGATGTAGTGTAAACAAAACATCAAAACAGAGGGAATATGTGACGGATGAAGGTTCATAGTGTTTTGAAAATATGTTGCTAATAATGAGGTATAGCTTAAGGACAGATATCTTTTCTAAAGTCTGTTTTAAACACTCCATCAATTAGGCTACGGTACAAGCCACGCATGTGAAATGCAAAATCCCAACCAATGTAAGCACACACAATCAAAGGCAAATTGAATAAAATACTGGAGACTGATTTTGGACAGGTGTTGTTGTTCCCTGCCATTTTTTGACATTTCAAAATGTCTGTTCTGCCAGCATTGTTAAAACATGACTGGCTTGCAGTGCTGCAACTGATACAACCAAACAAAAACATACCAGTGGATGAAACATAACACATTTGCTTTATTAAATATTTACAGACCGACTGATTTTAATTGCGTATGTTTGTAGTTTATGATCCAAAGTAGTCTTGACTCTATCCCAGTTAAACTTCTCCAAGTTCATTCTTCATCTTTCTGACCCTCTGAGGATGCAGGGGAGTCTTCAGTCGTGGAACCGCTGAATAAATTAAGCAGCCGTGAAGAATAGGGGACAAAGTCTTCTCTGTAGACAACTGTGGTTTTATGTCGCGTGCCTTCATACTTCTTGACGTTTTCCTTCTCTTCCAATTCAACAGGCTCTGCCATCACTGTTTCAAGAAAACCACCACAGTGTCACACAACCATTATCACAGTGCATCACACTTTTCCTCTGACTAGACACATAACGCTAGTTGATCTAACGCTGCACTAGTTAACTGGCCCTGAACCGATAGCCTATTTGCTCGCTAAGTGACACGAACAATCCAAGTCAAAACACAGTGGCATTTTTTAGCTATCAACACTGACGTTGGACAAAACGCACAATCGCAACAACAAACATTTGTTACAAGTTAATGCTGTAACATAACCATTCCAAGTTTTATGGAAGGTTTATAGTTTCACAACATTTATTCACGTAACCCCAAGTTGCATGAGCGGAGAATACTCTTTGGGGTCTTTTAGAACAAGGTAACGTTACTATTGTTTTCCAGACCATCTTTGAGCTTACCTAAAGGCTCTTTGTGAGTATATCTGTAGTAGGCTAAAGAGCCGCATAGCGTCCAAGCTCCCAAGGCATACATTAGCGAAAAACGCTTGTTCCATTTAAAGAAATCACTGGCGGGCATTATTAAGGTTATTCCGTCCAGATAATAAACATGGAAAGTCTTTAGCCAACTGCTGTCATGAAGTCACCAGTCACTTCTCACAAGGGCGCAGCCATTTTGGATGTACTGCGTCATTTCCGGTATATTCGGTTCCACCCCTTTTGATGATGCGTGAAAATGTTAGGTGGACACATTCCAGACTGAAAAATCATAAATTTAACTTGAATGCTGTTCTTTCTTATAAAACTATTGGAAATAAATAGGCTATGTAAATCTATAACAAGACATTAAATCATGTCCAAGGGGTCATGCTGGTACTTCTTTGTTAAAATTTGGAATTTATTAAACTTAGGTTAATCCATACCCCATTTC